>JAADXW010000366.1:0-24216 GCA_023337975.1 Phytopythium ostracodes
ATGCGCTGCCGTTCCGATTTCTCCCCCCAACTCGCTCCGCAGTTGCTGAGTGGATCCTACAAGCATGGGAGGGGCTCTCCACGTCTATCATTGTCGGCGGGTTCACGAGGACATACCTAGAGATCACAGAGGCGGAGGCAGCGCACAATCGAGCAGTGCACGACATCGTGAAGCAGTTGGGGTCGCTACGTGCAGTTGACACGGCCGTCGGGGAGATCGACTCCGACGATGATTTCGATGCTTAGCGAGAAGTACCGTCGGACTGCTTAATGGAATAAATCAGTCTATTTGGAAGACTGCATGTAAAATTCTGATCTACTTGTAAAATTGGAACACATATCACGACAACACAACGTCAATGAAGTAGTGCTCCTCACCAACTCCCACGGCGCTTATAACTAAGTTTACTCGGTATAAGGAACTTTAAACTGTTTGCTCGTATTTAGTACATGGGAACGTATGCGCCTAGCATTACCGATTCAACCGTTGTGCTCACTGTAATGTCAAAGATCAGTCGCTCCACCATCATGGGGCGCTCAAAGGCTGTCAGGAGATTGATGTTGTGTGGAGACGCACGGTGCTTTCAACTTGTCAGTGCCACGAACAAGATGATCGATTAGCTAAAAAAAACGCGAGCCTTCGAGTACCGTAAAATGACGCTCGTTCGTGCAACATCCACGCTCAGCATATAGAATTTTAGAGGAGATCACGTTAGCAAGGATGCTTAAAAAAGCACTAGTCTAATGCTTGATCCGGTCCCCCTAACTACTTTGAATAGAATCCAAAGAATTCTGCGAATCATATTCCTTATCTAATCAAATTTACACTTCCCTCGTTTCTAAATTTTAGAAACTTCCTTTAAACGCTCCCGCTAAATCCTTCTATTTCAGTACTTTGGAGAATATCTCTCAGTAACTGCCGGCCGCGACTGCTCCCGCATCCCATGGGAATCCATGGACACTAGATGCTGCGCCTATTACTCGTTTTTCGCTTCGGTGGCTGCTGATCCTCACTTCTTATCGCCTGGGCACCGAGACCAGTACCTTACCCACTCACCTACGACGAAGATGCTGAAGGCGATGCGGCTGCCAGGGCGCGACATGCTCTTCGCCAGCAGCCTCGTCATGATGTGCGTCGGATTGCTTCCGCTGCTCGAGTTCGCTCGCCGCGCGCAGACGACGTCGTTCGCCACGGCTGCAGCGTCCAGACCAGCGCCTTCGTTGGTCGTGGAGGTGCTCCCGCTGGCGCTGGCAGCGCTGACGCCGGTCGACCGCAGCGCACTGGTTGTCTGCGGCGTATTGTCGGCGCTAGGCGCGGTGCTTCTGGTGCTGCAGCTCGCGCCGTCGCTGTCTGCTGCACCCACGCACCAGGCGCTTCACCTAGCGGCGGTCGGCGTGACCGGAGCCGTCGTGGCGGCGACAGTGGTGCTGGCGTTGGCGCTTACGACCGGCGCGCCCGTGGCGCAGACTTCTCTGTGGCACTCGGAGCTGTTCACGGCCAGCGAGCACGCGTTCGAGCAGCAAGTGAACGACCTGTACTGCCACGCCAAGGGCCAGCACGTGTGCGACTTTGGCTCGATCGCCGACGCGCGGCAAGTGTTCCCCATCCGCCAGTGGCCGGTGGGCACGGACACCCAGCCGGGCAAGCGCGTCTCCGCGACCTGCGACGGGTTCACACAGTCCGTGCAGCAGTGGGGGTATCCGGTCAAGATGAAGGTCTGCCGCGTGTGCTCGGACATCCGCGAGCACCGAGAGCAGTTCGACGTCAACACGCGCCGCCCTCGCGGCGTGGCCGACCCGTTCACGGAGCTGCTGCAAGTCGTCCCGCGGTTATCGATCGGCGAGCTCATGTGGTGCGGCGACTACCTGACGCAGCTCTCCTCCGCGGCGCAGTCGTCCGCGTCCTCGACACTGGATCTACCGCCAAAGACGCTCGTGAACGCCGGCCAGTCTCCGTACCGGACGCACCGCACAGCGTTCCGCGACCTTCTGGACTTTGGTAAGTCGCCTCTCGGCTGGTCGCTGCACTCGGTCGTGCGCGCGCTGCAGATGCTGCTGGTCGCAAGCACTATGGGCAGCGTTGCGATCCGGAAATGGATGGCACAGATCACCGCTGCCATGCGCGATACCAACCAGAAGAAGCTCGCGTCCCACGAGTAGACACCCTCTAGTTCCTAGTGTCCATACTGTCTACGCTCGATCCGCAAACTAATTTATGCAAGTATCTACCCTTTCACATGATGTATCGTGCTTTGCAAAGGGTGGTGACGACGACACGTCCAACATTGTGTGAATACTAACGATCAAGCTGTATGAACATGGTGACAGCAGACAGGTTGCATCGATGAAAAGACGACAAGTCTCCAACCGCTTGGACGATCGCCCAATAATCCTAGCTGGCGCCGCTGCCGCCCCACATGTACTTGTAGATGGAGGACGCGCCGCTCGTGAGCGAGCTTGCGACGGTCGAGACCGTGGCCTCGACGGCCTCGACGCCGATCTTGACCGACGAGCCAACCGACGTCATGCCCTTGGACACCGTTTTCTCGTTCGCGTGCGCGTGCACAAAATCGCTGAGCTTGAGCCCAATGCGCTCGTTCAGCTTACCCTCCATGCGTAGCATGAGCGCCGTCGCCGCCTCGTCGTCGCTCTGTCCGGGCAAGAATCGCTCGACTACGAACGCCTCGAGGTCGCTCTGCGTGTAGTTCATGCCAAAGTCCGTGATCTCGGGCATGGCCTTCACTACGAGGGTAAGCATGATCATGAAGAGGCTCACGTGCCGCCGCAGACAGTTGAACGCGATCACGCACAGCTTCTTGAACTGCTCGAACTGCGCCGTCTGCGTGCCGCCCAGCGCCTCGATCATGAAGTGATCGAGTCGCATGGGCGGCTGCAGCGGCTTCGGGTCCTTGCCCAGGATGAACCCGTAGTCAATGTGGAACAAGATGCCGTCCTTCGTCAGCATCACATTGTCCGCGTGCCGGTCACCGACGCCGAGCAGGAATGTGATGACCGTGTACGCTGCCAAGCTTTCGCGGAACGACGCAGAAATTTCGCTCAGCGTGCGGTGACCGTTGTAGTGGTGCAGGAAGTTCATGATGCTGCCGTGGTCGCGGATGATCGAGTACAGGGTGTGCGCGTTCTCAACAATCTCAATGAGCCCGTCGAAGCTACTCGTAGGCACCACGCGGTACGTCACGAGCGGGATATCCAACCGCGTCTCCTGCTTCAGAATTTGATACATGACGTTGATGATGTTCTGCACGATCGCGTCCTTCCGCAGGTCGTCCCGCTTGTACATGAGCCGATAGTGCGGCAGTTTCTGCGCCCGCCGTCGGGAGCTCCGGGCCAAAGCGTTGCTGCCTCCAGCGCCTCTACCGTTGCTTTTCGGCGATGACGGCATGTCGGTGGTGCCCTCCAGCAGCGCCACAACGTCGGCATCTTCGTCTTCCTCCCGCACGACTCCCGTGCACGCAAGCACGATCGGGGCCTCCGCACTTCGCTTGACTTCAATCGTCTTATAGTTGATGCCGCTCACTTTGACCTGTGGGTCAACCGGGAGGCGAAGCAATTGTGGGAGACCACCATTGGTGCGATTGGTGTCGTCTCTATCCTCACCTTCATGTGTCCCATTTCGTCGCGGAGCTTCGCCGAACAAACCCGTTTTCTCGATGTAGCTGCGAAAAAGTGCTCGGACTTCACGCACGGGAATTCGCGGCGGGATCTTCCACATCAAGTCGACAAACTCCTGGCCGCGCAGCAGCTGCTCCGCGATATCGTCGTTCTCGGCGCGCCGAGCGTCTGCGAACGGGTTGGTGGTCGCTGCCACCACGGAATTGTTCTTGAATTGAGCGAGCGTGAGCATCAAGCGCTGCTTCATGCCGTCAAATTTCCGGCGGCAGGACGCATCCTCTGCCATGACCGTGAGGCCCCAGTACAAATCGTAGCAGAACCGGACGTCACATTGCGCTTGGCGCATTAGTGCAAGGCCGAGCTTGCTGGAGGGGGCGTTCGCCTCGACGCTTAGCGAATGGAGCAACACAGGCAGATAGCTCCACCACTCGTTCTCGGACGCCGTGTTGAGCAGCGCGTCCACAGCAATCGCGCGCAGTCGGTTGTCGCGAATGGTCTCGTCCGCGAGGATCTCGAGCGCGTCAACGCTAGTAAGCTGTGGCTGGCACAGGCGCGAGCACATCGTCAGCATGCACTTGTTGTGTCGCTCCTGCTGCATGAGCGCCAACACTTCTTCAACCAGTGCGCGGTTCCTTCTGGCCTTGATTAAGCCACGATCACTTCCGTCGCTATCACTTGACGCTTCAATGCCAGGCTCGCCATCATCGCCATCAACCTCGCGTGAGAAATCGATGGCCTTGATGAGCTGCAGCATCCACTTGGTGTGGCCGCTCAGAAACTTGCGGTTGATAATCAGCAGTGCCTTCTCGCGCTCCGACAATCGGTGTGTCGGCAGGTAGTACTGGATCTGCCGAAACATGGACAGGCACATGATGGACGCGCGGTGCCACTTGCGGCATACTTGGCCGAGCGTGCGCAGCTCCTGCAGGTCAAACTCGCACAGCTCGAAGACCTTGACCGTGTTGTAGTGGTGGCGGCGCTGCTGCAGCGCACTCGCACAGTCATCGCACACACGCTGGAGCACACTGCCGTCAGGAACGTGCGACAACACGTATGCGCTTGTCGATGGTGCCATGCCACCTCCGCCACTGCCACTAGAACTGAGCGCCCCGGTGCTCCCCGCACGCGATCGACTTGGCGTGAACTTGCTAATCACGTTGGCTTGCTGTAGGCGCTGCACGTCCTTGAGAAACTTTTCTTGTTGCTGTTCGGGCGTCAGTCGCTGCGCGTTCTCCGAGAATCCATTGGCTTCAAACCCGCCTGCGACAGATGAAGACGAAGATGACGGCGGCTTGGACGTCAACAGGTACCAGCTAATGTTGCCAATAAGCCCCGTTGCGTTCGATGTGAGCAAGTTGCCCGACGCCGGGGTCACTGGCGTCGACTCGTAGTCGGCCGGGATCACCACGCGCTGGCTCGAGCACGACGAGCAGAAAATGCGTCCACACGCACTATTGATACATCCAGTAACACAACGTGGGTGAACAGACCGATACAGTACACTAGCTAGTCGAGAACAAAGCGGCGGCTTCGTACCGGCAATGATGCTTGCGCACGAGCAGCGAGAAGACTGTGTGGCACTTGAAGCAGGCAAACACGGCGTCATCCTGCACCCAGGACGACAGTCGCCGCGGCTGCACGAATCGGTACACGTCCTGTCCGAGCTGCCCGTCATCCCCAGTAGCCCACTCCTCGTCCTCATCATCCATACTGCTGCTTCCGGTGCCAGCGCGGCGCTGGCGCGTCAGGTACCGCTGGCTCTCGTCCAGGCTGCTGCTGCCGCTCTCCTCCATCATCTCCTCCGACTCGTACACGGAGTCGAGCATGCTGCCCGCGCCATTGATAAACGGCGAAGTGCGCGCGCCCGACGACGGCGGCAGTTGCTGGCGCGCGAGGCGGCCGGAGGCCAGCAGTTGCTGCTGGCGCCGCCGCCGCTGCTGCTGGTGCGAGCTGCGCGCCTCGAGGATCTGCGAGAACGACAGGTCCACGGCCGCGCCGTCGCTGCGCGCGTACTCGCGCCCGTACATGACGCGCTTCCGCTGGAAGGAGAAGTTGATAGAGTTGAGCAAGTTGCGCGGCGCGCCCGACCCGTCCTATAATTACGCCCGCGGAAGTCGACCGTCGGCTTTTCTCGCGCGTTCCCCCTTCTTCGCTTTCTGGTATTGCCTTTCGACCGTCGCGCCTGTTTCTCCTTCTTGCTCTTCTTTCCTTCAATGGACCTTCAAAGCTGATAGCATGCGCTAACAAATATTATGCGGCCGTTGATATCAAACGCTGAAGGTTTGGATCTTATTTGCCCAATCAAAGAGCGGCAACGAAGAATGTCATAAACATCGGCGAGGAATAAAATAAAACGAATGGATGGAAGCAGGTGGTGCGGCTTAATCAGCTGATATTCGTGACAAGATAATAAGCCAATTAGATTCGTGCATGGTCCTTTTTACCATGTATGATTGGTGGATATTCGAAGCTTGGCGGGTTACACAGAGCGTAATCCTGTGTTCAACCTGCATTCTGGTCGACTTTCACTCCTGCTCCCCCGTCTTGGCTATCGCAACCGACTACGAGCTTCCCCCCTTCCCACTCCGCAATAAAAAAATCCACCCATTTCTTGTATTCTATCCAATAAAAGCGCGATAATCCTGAGACTAACGATTTGGCCCTCTCTAATTGGCTAAAACGTTGCATCTGCGGCACTTTCTTGGTGGTGGGGAAGGGGAAGGAAAGAACCTGGAAGGGGGGGGGGAGGAGGGAGCGGTTGGTGCATCACTTTCGCTTTTTTCCTGCCGAGAAAGAACACCACCAAGCTTCCCCCAAGTCAACCGTTCCTCCCCCCGTTGATCGCCATGGACAAGGTGCTGGAGTACAAGGAGAAGATCTCGCTCAAGCTGGAGCGCTACGACAAGATCGTCGAGCTCGAGAAGCAGACGGGCATCGACAAGTTCTACATCTTCGTCGTGGCCACGCTGCTCCTGGGCGTGCTCCTGTTCGTGATCGGCGGCGAGGAGCTCGTCGTGGGCCTCGTGGGCTTCATCTACCCGGCCTACATGTCTTTCAAGGCGCTGAGCACGCCCGGCACGGGCGACGACACGCAGTGGCTCACCTACTGGGTCGTCTACGCCTTTTTCAACCTCACGGAGTCGGTCACCGACCTCATCCTGTCGTGGTACGTTCACTTTGCCTTTCCCGTTTAGTCGATGGTGGTGAAAGACGGTGCCGTGGCGATTGTTATATCAGTGCTGACGCTGTTCCTTGCTGTGTTTACCGCTGCAGGATCCCGTTCTATTTCTTCCTCAAGGTCGGATTCCTCGTGTGGGCGTACCACCCCACCACGCAGGGCTCAACAATCATCTACAACAACTTCATCAAGCCGTACATCGCGCCGCACGTCAGCCAGATCGACTCTGTGCTGAAGTCGACCACGGACGCCGCCAAGGCGGCCATGGACAAGATGCAGTAAGGTGGCCGCTTTTCCAGCCACCCTCAGCACTCATGTTGTGGAATAGTGCCAGAAGCCTTTTATCATCACGGAGGCTCTCGCCTTTGGTTGCTTTGACGCGCTGCCTGGAATGCTTTCAGGTTGCGTGGTCACGGTGATGGTTGCTCGTTCCTTGGAGTATGAGCAGCCAGCGAGTAGCCTCGATAACCGAGAGGGCAACACGTGATTCTTTGCATGCGGATCCCGTGTTCCCTGCTCGTCACGGGTCGTGAGATTGTCGCACTGACTGGTTCCATTTTGTATTGCGGATCCCGACTGCTATCTCTACCTAGTTGCACACACCGAGCTCGGTGTCGTCAAGGGACCTGCGCGCAACGGTAACGATCGCATCAGTCAGAACGGCGTGTTGGCTTTTGCAATAGACAGCGAGCCAAACGCATCCAAGCCATGCCATGCCAACTCTACGGTGTAGCCGCGCGTCGAGTCTGATTTTTTGGATCTTGTCGTGTGGTGTCACCTCATTTTCCCCCAATCCAAGATCTCGCTTGCCTCGGATTTTACCCAATCCAACGTGTCCGTGTGACCGCTTCAAGCAGAGTGAGCTTTCGTAAAAAGTGCCGCCCCGTAAAAACACACGGCCCACGTAAATACGTCGCGATCTCCCCCACAACTCACACCCGACAGATAAAAAGGCAGCATGCCCAAAGACGACCCAAAAGCCGAAAAGTGTGGTGGACGGCGCGTATCGACCGCGAGCTGAGCGAGTCGACCAAAGTTCCGGGGCGAAGCGGCGATCCAGCGAGCGCAGGAAGGGGTCTGCGAGTTCGCTCAACCAGTCAGTCCGTCAGTCGAGATGTCGATGAGCACCAAGCAGCTGCCGGCGAAGGAGAGCGCGCTCTTCCGCTCTATCGTGGTGCGTACCGTGCGCGCAATTGATATAGGACCAAATGTAGTCTCCAAAGGAGGGAAACCCTGCACTTTCTTCTTGTTCTAATCGTTACTTCCCCTTGCTATGCTGTGGGACCGGTAGAAATGCTATGAGATCAAGCAGTACAAGAAGGGTCTGAAGGCGGCGGACGCGATCCTGAAGAAGTTCCCGGACCACGGCGAGACGCTGGCCATGAAGGGCCTGACGCTCAACTGCATGGGCAAGAAGGAGGAGGCGTACGAGTTTGTGCGCAACGGCCTGCGCCACGACCTCAAGAGCCACGTGTGCTGGCACGTCTTCGGCCTGCTCTACCGCTCGGACCGCAACTACCACGAGGCCATCAAGTGCTACCGCAATGCCATCCGCATCGACCCGGAGAACCTCCAGATCCTGCGCGACCTGTACCTGCTGCAGATCCAGATGCGCGATCTCAAGGGCCACGCCGAGACGCGCCGCACGATGCTCACGCTCAAGCCCAACAACCGCAACAACTGGATGGGCTTTGCCATTGCGCACCACCTCGTCGGCAACTACCAGATGGCCATTGACATTATCGAGAAGTACTTTAGCACGCTTGAGACCGCGCGCGCCGCCAACTACGAGGACAGCGAGATCTACCTGTACCAGAACCAGCTCATTGAGGAGTCGGGCGACCTTGAGCGCGCCCTCGCGCACCTTGAGGAGAGCAAGGACATGATCACGGACACGCTCGCGTGGCGACGCAAGAAAGCTGAGCTGCTGCTGCGTACCGGAAAGTTTGACGACGCGCGTGCGATCTATGAGGAGCTGCTCGACATCAACTTTGACGACTATGGCGTTCACGCGGGCCTCCAGTGCGCTATCCTGGAGCGTAGCGACTTGCTCAAGAACTCGGTGACCAACGCGATGCTCCCGTGTGCGCAGGTTGACTTTGCGACTGAAGCGAACGGCGCTGCGCTGGCTGAGAAGCTCGAGACGTACTACGATGAAGCGGCGAAGAAGGCGGACAACGTCAAGTCGGTGATCCCGCTGCGTTTCCCCCTGGACTTCGCGAGCGGCGACAAGTTCAAAGCGCGCGCGGACGCCCTATTGAAGAGGCAGCTGACGAAGGGTGTCCCGTCGCTCAATGCCGACCTCAAGACGCTTTACGGTGATAAGAAGAAGGTTCCGACCATTGAGCAGCTCGTGGTCGCGTACCTGAAGCAGCTGGAAGCGGGCAAGCCTCTGATTGCTGAGGACAAGACCGACGTGGCGACGGTGCTGATGTGGACGCGCTACTTTGCTGCGCAGCACTACGACCGGCTTGGCCAGCACGAAAAGGCGCTCAAGCTGATCGAGCAATGCATCGAGCAGTCGCCGTCGACTCTGGACTTTTACCTGCGCAAGGCGCGCATTCTCAAGCACACGGGTGACTTGAACAAGGCGGCGGACGTGATGGTTCAGGGCCGCAAGATGGACCTGGCCGACCGGTATATCAATAACAAGGCTACTGAGTACCTGCTGCACGCTGACCGTATCGAAGAGGCCGACGCGACCATCGCGCTCTTCACGCGCCACGAGGGTGACCCGCAGCAGAACCTGTTTGACATGCAATGCATGTGGTACGAGATTGAGTGTGGCCGTAGCCGTCTGCGTCAGGAGCAGTATGGATTCGCCCTCAAGCGGTTCTTCGCGGTCGAAAAGCACTTCAACGACTTTGTCGAGGACCAGTTCGACTTCCACACGTACTGCATCCGCAAGATGACACTGCGTGCGTACCTGCAGATGCTGCGGCTGTGCGACGAGATTTACGGCCATGAGTTCTTCGTCGAGGCTGCGCACGGCGCGATTGACACGTACCTGGCGATCGCTGACCGTGCTGCGGCCGAGGCTGCGAGTGCCAACGGTGCCAATGGTGCGTCTGGCATGTCGGCTGCTGAGAAGAAGAAGGCGAAGCGTGCGCAGGCCAAGGCCCGCAAGGCTGAGTTCAAGAAGAAGGAGGAGGAAGAGCTCCGCGCAAAGCATCAGAAGGAGGCCGAGGAGAAGGAGCGTGAGGCGGCCAAGAATGGCAAGAAGAGCTCGACCGCCACGCGCCACAAGGAGCCGCCCAAGGATGCGGACCCGTTCGGCGAGGAGCTTACCAAGAAGCCCGCTCTTGACGAGGCCTGGCGGTTCGTGTCGATCCTGCAGAAGCACGCGTCGCAGGACGTGCAGACGCACATTGCTGCGTTCGACATTGCGCTGCGCAAGAAGAAGCTGCTGCTGTGTCTGCAGGCACTGCTGCGTGCCAAGTCGCTCGCGGCTCCGGATTCAGAAGCTGCCAAGCAGGTCGCCGAGCGCCTCTCGCGCTTCCAGGAGGAGGCCAAGGGCGTGACGAACGCCGTCGTCAAGGAGGTCATCCAGGCCAACCTGGCCGCGCTGGCCTAATCTTTTAGAGGCGATGCCAGTGGCGATAGTGGAGCGGGCGATTGAGCACGCCAAAGTGACGAGATGTGTTTTTTGTGGGCCTTGTGAGGGAAAGGAGAAAGGAGATCCTCGCCCCTTGTGCTGCTCAATAAAGGAGAAGAGAAGGATGGTAGACGCATCTGCTGTAGACAAAGGTGTCGTGTGTAAAGAGTGCGGGCGATGATGCTTCGACGCTTGACTTGGTTGCTGTGGATCTCAAAATCACAATTTACCCTTCGATCACTATTTTGTGCACCTCTAAATGTGAATTACGCCATCCCATTGGCTAAAAATCGTCAAAGCCTGTATGCATTTCACCCTCAAACGTTTTGACCAAGCAACGCGCACCAGTGATGAAAATGTGGCGTCGTCGAGCGCTCGCGAGTTGCATCGCGCTGCGCACGCGGCCTCGACAAGCCTACATGGCGCGAAATACATTTCCTGCGGTCTTAACGCACCCATACCACGCGTCTGCGGGCTCCGACGAGTCTGTCGCGCGCCGCAAACTGTACCTGATCGCGGGCGAGCCGTCGGGCGACGCGATCGGAGCCAAGGTGATCGCCGCGCTCGAGCGGCGTCGACGCCGCGGCGACCCGCGCGCGCAGAGCCTCGACATCCGCGGCGTCGGCGGGTGCGTCATCTATTGCGATTCTTACAGCGTAGTCGTACAGCGCTGGTGCTCACTTGGGGTTGTGTTTACAATGGCGCAGGCCGCTCATGTGCAAGGCCGGCGCGTTTGAGTCGCTCTTCCCGATGCGCGAACTCTCGGTCATGGGGCTCGTCGAGCTGCTGCCACACGTTCTTCGCATCCGAGTCCGTGTTACTGTGAAGTATTAGTCGAGTCATGACGACCACACTGGCTGTCCTTCCTAACGCTGTTCACGTTCGTGGCACCAGCGGCGGCTCGGCGATACTGTGCGCGACATTCGCGCCTTCCAGCCGGACGTGGTGCTCACGATCGACTCGAAGGGCTTCACGTTCCGCGTGCAGCGCACGCTGCAGTCAAACCACGAGACGCGCGACGCGGTCACGCGCATGCATTACGTCGCGCCGTCTGTGTGGGCGTACAAGCACCGGAGCAAGAAGCAGGACTTCTCCGACATGGGCGCCCTGCTGGACGCCATGTTCACCATCCTGCCGTTCGAGGAGCAGATCTTCAACCCTTGCAACGCTTCCGGTCCAAAGTGGTGCCATTTTGTTGGCCATCCAGCCGTCGAGGACTTTTTCGAGTTCCATGGCGCCTTCGGAGAGGCCACGGTCGCAGCTAATGCTCAAAGTAAGGACAAACCACGCCTTAATGTCAGTGTCGGGCCTGATGCGCTGCTGGATATGACCAAGTACGACGCGTCGGAGCTGGCAGTGCGAGCGGAGATGGTGCACTCACTGCTCACAAAAGCTGTCGACGACCGAACAACTCGAGCGAGGCACGGGATCGCGGCGGACGCCTTTGTGGTCTGCGCACTCGTGGGGAGGTATGCCGCACACCACGCTCGTGCTGATGCAGTCCGGTTCGTTCATTCTGTATGCGTTTCCGCTTGCTTCTCGCTGTAGTCGGCAGCATGAAGTGCGCAAGTCCATGCAGCTCGTCGTCGAAGCAGTCGAGACATTCGCGAGGGATTCAATACCGACTGGCAGCGCGAAGAAGGTATGCTGTCGATTCAGTAATTGTATTGTTCTTGCCTTGCACACTGAAAAAGCAATGCGGTTGCCACTCTTTACACCAGGTGCACGTGGTTTTCCCGACCGTGGCAACGGTTGAGAGCGAGGTCAAGGCGCAGCTGGCGGACGCCGCGCCATCTTTTGCTTGGAGCGTGTGCTGTGGCTTGAGCGTTCGCGATCGATCGGAGCTCTTCCAGGTGCGGCTCGTTCGCTGAGCGATTGTATGACCCTATCCGGGTCTGCTGACGCGTGGCAACTCCGCTCATGTGTGCGTACCCTTCACTTGCAGTGTTCGAACGTTGCCGTTGCGGTCTCTGGGACCGTCATCCTCGAGACTGCGCTGGCAAATCTGCCGACGGTCGCCATCTACCGCGCCAATCGCGTGACCGAATGGATCGCGAAGCAATTGGCCGCCGTACGGTTTGTGTCCCTCCCAAACCTGCTGCTGGGCAGGTAAGCGTTGACGCATTTGACTCCACGCTCTGCTTCGTTCGTCACAAACTCAAGGGTGACGGAGGTTCCTCATGTGATTTGATAGAGAGATCATCCCAGAGCTGCTCTTCCGCGACTGCACCGCAGCGAACATCGCGCATGCTCTTCGGTACGTTGGCAACACACGTATGAAAAGGAGAGGAGACGACTGACTTGGTGAGGTGTTCGTCCACTGTTGTGCCTCAAAGTACAATGCAGCAGTCTGGCCGTAGCGACAGCGCTGACCTGGCAGTCGCAGTCAGTACTCTTGCGCGATGGAAGAACAGCAGCAACGACCTTCATGAAGGAACTAGCGCGAATGATCGAACGACGACGGCTCACCCACTTCGCGCAAGCGACCTGGTGGCCGAGCGCATTCTCTGCGCATTGGACAAGAAGACCCCGCGGCATTTGACGTAGTAGCCTCAACACTGGAACAAGCCGCGAGTTGATTCTGTGTCTCGTTACTTACAGTAGTTGTCCGTCTACGTGTCACTCTGTCTGCTGTGCCTCTCTGCCTCACAGCTTGGAGTAACTGGCGATGTCGGACGCGGCGTGCGCCTGCTCCCAGTGCTGGCCGTCAAAGTACTCGGTCGTGACGCTCCGGACCGTGCTCGGGTCGACGCAGTTGACCGTCACGGCCACGCCGTCCGGGTTGCTGCGCGGGATGTAGAACGCCTGGACGCCGCAGTGCTTGCAGAACAGGTGCTTGGCCTTTCGCGTGTGGAACGTGTACTGCGAGAGCGCGTCCCTGCCAGAGAGCAGGCGGAAACGCGCGGCCGGCACGATCGCGTGCGCGTTCTGCTTCATGTGGCACACGGAGCAGTTGCAGACCGTCCTGACGAGGTCCGGCGACGCGTCGAACTCGAACGTGACAGCGCGGCAGTGGCACGAGCCGCGGTGCGTCACCAGCGCAGCGGACGCAGGAGACGCAGAGGAGCCACTAGCAGCGTCGGTCGCCATGGTTCGTTGCTGCTGAATGGAAGAGGAAGAAGCTCCCGGTGAACTGAAGCTGCTCGATCCGCCGATGGAGGTGTGAGCGGCTCACAACTCATCACATGAGGCTACTATTCGAGAGAGTATGATACTTGATAAGTTCGACCTTAATGCGGTATGTAACATGAAGGTGATGCCATGTAGTGTACGAATGCAGGATGGTAGGACTTTACTTACTGCGTTGACCATGACACACAAGCGATGGCACGAGGAGCTAGCTACGTGGGGCATCTATACCTTGGATAACTCGGCGATGTCCGAGGCGGCGAAAGCCCGTTCCCAGTGCTGGCCGTCGAAGTACTCGGTCGTAATGCTCTCGACCGTCGACTTGTCGACGCACGCGACGGTCACGGCGATCCCGTCCGGGTTGGTGCGAGGGACGAAGAAAGCCTGGACGCCGCAGCGCTTGCAGAACAGGTGCTTGGCCTGCTGCGTGTTGAACGTGTACTGCGAGAGCGCGTTCTTCCCGCGCTGGAGGCGGAAGCGCGCGGTCGGCACAATCGTGTGCACGTTCTGCTTCATCTTGCACATGGAACAGTTGCACATGATCTGCACAAGATCGGAGGGTGCGACGAACTCGAACGCGACGGCGCCGCAGTGGCACGCGCCGCGGTGCGAGACCATGCCCTCCGGAACGCGCAAGTCTCGCTTACTGCAGTTGACCATGGCCCGCAACGTCTCCCTAGCGCTGGTGGCGGCCGCAGTGGTGCTGAAGCTGGCCTCCGTCTCGCCGGCCAGCATATTCGTCACGTGCATGCGGTCTTCTTGCTCGGCTGCCGGCGGGCTGACTACTGTATCGGCGCTGGCGGTTTTGCTGATGGCTCGACTCTCGGCTTCCAGGTTCAGCAGACGCATCACCGTCGACCTAGAAATGCCCGTGGCCTGAGATATCGTGCGCAGCGTCTTTCGCTGGACCTGCGGGACGGCTGCGATCTTCGCGAGCTTGGCGCGGACGGTGTCGTTGTCCACGCCGGCGACCGGCCGCCCGCGCGTCGCTCGCTCCGCGCGCTCCGAGTCCCGGTCCTTCCATACATTCGACACGGTCTGGCGGCAGCGCCCGAACTTGCGCACCGCGTCCGCGATGGCGCCGCGCTTAAGCTTCCCGTCCGGCTCCGACCGCTCTCTCAGGAAGGCCGTGATCTCGCGCCGCGTCTCGAGCGACACGTCCTTGCAGGTCAGCGGCCGCGGCATTATAGTATAAATAAATGCTTTCGACTTCGAATTTGAGAAGCTCCAAAAAGGGTTCTAATGACAAGCATGTGGGAGTCCACTATTAGAGAAATTATTGTATAAGCGTTACCGCATATGTATTGGCTGAAAATGCAAATTCAGATACGATTATTTTGACCAATGAGGATGTAGGAAGGCCACTTCAATGTGGTCAAGGTGAACAAATAGCTCGCACTTGGCGGCCACAATATAAATACAGCGGTATCGATTTAATGCAAGGGCACTATAGATAGAGATCTATAATTGCATTGTGCCGTGGAGGTGGTGCCTCTATTGGTGGGCTCGCTCCTTTCTGTATGGCGCGTTCTTCGTCGACCTCGCACACCGCGAAGCGATTCAAGCACCATCGACAACACGGCGGACAAGAAATAAAAGAAAGAGAAACAGTAGCATCACCTCGATTGTTCCGATGGTCAAGTGGAACATCGGGACGTATGCGCGGCTGCGGCCGCCGCGCCGCAGCCACGACTGCGCCAAGTTCCTGCTCGGTGCGCTAGGAGCAGTCGAGTGCCTGGCACGGGGCGTCCGCGTACTGACTCGCTCTATAACGCTGTGGCCATCGCAGAAAAGCTCGGCGATGAAAAGGACCAGGCAGCCGCGATCGTGTTCCCGCCGCCTGACGAGGATGAGGACCGGCAGCAGATGAAGCAGCGGGAGGAGCTCGAATTCCGCTTCAACGACATCTTCGACCCGGGCGTCTCGCAGGAGCAGGTCTTCAACGACGTGTGCCTCGTACGTGAACCATTTCCCCCTTCTTACGGTTGCTGTTACTGGTTCGTCGAGACTGATCGCTGGATGACGGCGCAGGACATTGTCCACAGCGCGCTGGACGGGTACAATGGCACGATCCTGGCCTACGGGCAGACCGGATCGGGCAAGACGTACACCATCACGGGCGGCGAGCACTACGCGGACCGCGGCATCATCCCGCGCGTGCTGTCGACCATCTTCGAGGAGTTCGAGCGGCGCGCCAACACGCGCTACTCGTGCTACATTTCATTCCTCGAGATCTACAACGAGAGCGTCTATGACCTGCTGGACCGGTCGGTAGACCGCTTCGCCTAGCGCAAAATCACGCACGACGCTCCCTTCTCACTAAACATATTTTGCTATTGTGCAGCTCACACACGGACCGGCCGATCGAAGAGTGGACCAAGGTGCTGCTGATGGACGACGAGGACGGCGACATGCACTTCCGGAACCTCGGGTACGCTGGCAGCTCGTGTATCGTCGATCTACTACCAGTGCTCACAGTTCTTGATATGACTCAGCGTGTACGAGGCCGTTTCGGAGGAGGAGGCGCTCAACCTGCTTTTCCTGGGCAACATGAACCGCGTCACGAGCGACACACCGATGAACCAGGTCAGTCTGATGACTCGCTACCAGATTGTGCGTCGTGGCAGAGACCAAAGCCCATTCTAACTACACACATGAACGTTTGGCAGGCTTCGTCGCGCTCGCACTCGATCTTCAGCGTCATGATCGAGGCGCGACAGCCCGACTCGGACATGATCGTCACGTCCAAACTCCACCTCGTGGACCTCGCGGGCTCTGAGCGCGTCTACAAGCGCGAGGGCACGCAGCGGATGCGCTCCGAGGGCAAACACATTAACCTGTCGCTGCATCACCTCGAGCAGGTACAACTTGCAGCACATTGACGCCATCCGATCCAATATTCGTTGACTCGAACGCATGCGCACCTAGGTCATCCTGTCGCTACGCACCCGGCGCAACAGCGTAGCCAAGGGATATCACATCCCCTACCGCAACTCGATGCTCACGTCGGTGTTGCGCGGCAGCCTAGGCGGCAACTGCAAGTCGGTCTTCATCGCCACACTCAACCCAGAGTCCGACTTCCTCGACGAGTCGATCTCCACTTGCCGCTTTATGCAGCGGTGCTCTGAGGTATGTTGGCACTCGATGTGTTTCGTAGATGCGGATTGAAACGCTGCTCTAACTGCGTGTGTCATGACCTAGGTCACGGTTGATGTCGCTTTGAACGCTGAGGTAGACACAGAGAAGCGGCTCGAGGCGCTCGAGAAAGCCAACACGCAGCTCGAGACAGCGAACTTCAATCTGCAGGCGCGTGTCGTGCAGCTCGAGAACGAGCTCAAGGCGCAGGAAATGCTCTTCGCAAAGCATGATCAACAGTGGCAGGTGCGCGTGCAGCAAGTGCAGCGCGAAGCGGCCGACGCCGTGGAGGCCGCCAAAGTTGCAGCTTCCAAGCCAGACATACTCGTCGACTGGACTCAATGCGAGCTGCTCGTGGAGAAACTCGCCCGCGCTGGTAAGCTACCGCGCGATCAGCTGCCTATACGATCGCGCGATACTGTATTCGCGGCTGCATGTAGCGTCGAGAGCGATGGGGCTACTGTACGCGGTCTTCAGATCTTTGAAGGTGCGACCAAAGAGATCCGTGAGCTCGGGCTCGAAGTCGCGCTTGGATGTCTCGCAGTAGTGAGAGAACACTCTCTCGCGGCTTTGAGCGCTGTGGCCGAGCTGCAAGACGCTACCCGCAAGCAGCAAGTTGTAATGGACCATCTCGAGAAGCGACTGCAAGACCAGCGACTTGAGAGCGACCAGTTACGAGCGCAGGCGCAACGAACAGCGTGGACCAACGAATCTGCGCTGGCGCGAACAGAGTCATCATCATCTTCGGTGCAGCAATATGAAGATATGGACGGCGTCACGACGATTTCAAAGTCGCACTCTAGCACCGGAGGAGTGAACGCAACGTCGTCTTCAAGCGCTGGGAATCACCGCCAGCATTTGTCTCGGCCGAGCTCGTTTTCAAGAGCGAGCAGCGTCGTCGACGACGACTCAAGGCGGTCAAAGGCGATGGGGACGGAGAGCGACAGCGAGTTTGACGACGACAGCGAAGCCAACTCCGACTCACTCGAGCCCCGTGTGCGCTCGTCTTCATCTTCAGCCCATCGCAACAGGTCGCTGTCGCACGCGACAGTCAAGTTTGAGAGTGACCACGACCACGAGTCAGCCTCACGACGAAGCGCAAAGAAGAAAGACGGCTCTCGTCGACCCGTGCTGGCGAGTGCTTCTGCTACGCCCAACACGGCCTCGCCTTCTGCAATGATGAAGCTGCTTCAGCACCAAGCGAGCAGCAGTAGCAGTCTTGGAGGCAGCGACCGAGTCGACAGCGACCTGATTCGCAAGCGCATGGAGCTGCTCCAAAGCGGCAGCTTGTTCGTCAAGTACGGCCGTTTTGGCAAACCGCACGTGCGTTTCGTCTGGTGCTCGGCCGACCTCGAGCATCTCCACTACCGCACTGTGCGCAGGTCTACCCCGAAGGCTTCGATCGCGACGCGCACCATCTCGCGCGTGCTCGTCGGCCAGACCACGCGCGTGTTTGAGCGCGCTAAACAGGACTTGAGGGCTCCGTTCTGCTTCTCCGTCGAGTACGAGGACGCGCGCACGTTGGACTTGGAGGTGGCGGACGGCGGCGAGTTCAACGAGCTCAAGTTGGCCAAACGCGGCGAGTGGGTTGAGGCGCTGCAGTTGCTTGTTAGGCTCAAGCATGCGGCCACCATCTCGGCTCTGACTGCCAACGTCATCCAGCCGCGCAATTCTGTCGGAGTTGTGGTGGTCCCAGCGAGCGAGTCGAGTGTGGTGACACCGTCGACAGTGTCGGGAGAACTGGGCAGCAGATAGACATCGTTCAACTACTTGTTTATCTAACAAAGAGCTTGAGAAGCATCGCGCGAATCTTGGACGATCTGGTCCAACCAGATTTCTTTCGTGGCAGTCACACCATTGCAAAAGGTGGATGGCGCTTTCTTTGCAATCGACCGGAGGCCTTCGTGTTGGCTCCTTACTTTTGGGCACGGCGGGAACTAGGCGAGAAAAGAGTTGGGAGTGTGCAGCTCACTTTGTATTCTGCGCCGTCGACCAAGTCCAAGGGAGCACGCGTGATGATCGCAGTCGCACGGGTGGGCCATCAGCAGGTCAACAGCGGCGGATGCATCAACGCTGACGTGTTTGGACTGTGCAGGTCGGCTTTGGAGTATCTGTGGCTGATAACTTGTTGATGACCAACCTGTGCTGCTCCGACATATCCTATAGCGGACCAAACATACCAGAGCTTGAGGGCCCCAGATGAGAGATCCGAATAAATTCTGTATTCACCTAGTGGATTCGCTGCTCGTGTGTTGTTGGCAATGTTCTTATATATAGCGATCTCGTAGAATGCTTTCCTTCCTCACGCCTGTACCTGCACAGGAGTCGACGGCGTTGCAGTCACCTGCTTCAATGACGGTCTATCTTTGGTCGGAGGCAACTCCGTCACCTCGACGGTCACTTGGATGTCTTCTTCGTCCGCGACTGACTCGCCAGCTTCGCCTTCGACCTGGCGGAGCGACGTGACCTTTAAGTCCTCGTGAAGCGAGTGGATCTTCTGGAGCGCCTCCTCCTTGGACACGTCCGCAAGCTCCGCTGCAACTTCCTCTTGACGCGCATACTCGGCACGAAGAGCAACGATAGAGGCGTCTGCTTCCATCGCTGACCCCGCGCTGTGGCGATGCTCAAGCTTGGACTTGCCCGTGTCCAGCGAATGCGACGAGGTTGCGCGCTTCATGACCGAATGGCGTCGAGACGGCGATGGCGGCGGGAGCGCAGGCGACGAGGCACGGCCCGCCGGCGCTGAGCAAGTAGCCAGCTTGTCCTTCTTCGTGCGGCGAGAGGAGCGGCCAGGGAGCTGCGAAGCACAACACCGTCGGGTGAGTTGGCTGTAATGGTAAATCCCAACGCAAATTGACAACCAACGCACCCGCATCATCTTGGTGAAGTCGTCGAAGCCTACTTTCCCGTCCTTGTCGGCATCGAAGCGCTTGATCATCTCGTAGCACGCCGGAGCGTCAAAGTGACTACCAAGCAGCTCTGAAATCATCAATGCACCGGCAATGTCAGTGTATGAGCGACCCGAGAGCCTCCCATAGGGATAGACATACCCTTGAGGTCCTCCGATGTGATTCCGTCGTGATCATTGCGGTCGAGAATCTCGAAAGCGGCGCGGAGATACACCTCGTTGGCCGCATCCTCTGGGCTCAGCGTGGCGGCCACAAACTCGAGGAGATTCACCCCGTGCTCGTGCTGCTGATCAAGTCTACACGTAGTTGAGAACGACATCGGTCAGTCATGACCGGCAGATACCGAAGGATAGATCGTAGACTGAACTGAAAGACGTACGACTGGTAGATCTTCTCCATGTCGAGCGAGAACCGATGGAGTGCCGGTGCCGTCTGGAGCTCCTGGAGCGTCAAGACGCCATTCTACGGTCGAAGATGCCGCAAAAGGGACTATCAGTGTGAAATATGGCGAGGCAGGAGCAATCGAGATGACTTGGACGCTTACATGGGCGATGTTGAGCTCGTTGTACACGTCCGAGTGCTTGCGGATCCGCGGCGACGGGATGCAGAAGGCCACTGCCACAAGTGCAGCGCGCTGGAAGGCCGTGTAGCCGCCGAATGCCTTGACTCGAGGCACAAAGACGTCGTACCTGCAAGCGACACGATGCACATATCCAATTGTGAGTCGACGCTGCCACCAAGTATGCAGACCGCATTAGCCTTGAAGCTTACACTTCGGGTGGGATCGGGCGGGCGCGCGACTTGATCCACGGATGCGAGAGCACCTGGGACGCGGTGTATCTCGACGCCGGGTCCGGCTGGCTCGTTGCAGTAGGATGAGAAGCACCTCGCTTGATTAGCCATCAGACCAAGCAGAGGAAAGCCCTACATAGAGAGACTTACCGTGAGCAGCTTCTTGATGAGTGCCTTGGCTTCGGGCGACACGTTGGCCCACACGGGGTCCGTGAAAGTAACCTTGGCCTCGAAGATGTGCTCGATCAGCTCGTCCTCCGTCGCACCGTGGAATGGCGGCGTGTTGCTCAGCAGCATGTACTGTTCACAACCATTCCGGTTAGCACTCGAGGCATCGAGCGACGCAGTAAGCGCTTTCTATGACTCACCATGATTATACCGAGACTCCACAAGTCGCACGAATTGGTATAGTTGCCTTCAAGCACCTCGGGCTGCGTTAAAATGCGTTCGAAAGAGGTCAGTCCATCGCTATTTGGTGCACGTTGCATGTCCACGCGGGGTAAAACACACTAGCGTCCACAGGGAGCACTTACCGCCATGTAGACGACGGAGCCGAGAACCTTTCGCATCGTGACGCCCATGCGAAAGAGCGTGCTCGCTCCAAAGCTGCGTAGGTAGATCTAGTGAGACAACTCGAAGAAGTGGACCATAATTCGACAACAACAAAGCTTACGTACTCGCAGAGCTTGATGCATCCTCCCAGCTCCTCGCTATCGATCAGGATGTTTTCAAGCTTGAGGTCGCGATGCTGTCAAGAGGCATGCAGACACGCTGGTTAGAGCTCTGAAACAACTACATTTGGAAGCAGAAGCAGCCTTGGTATCCGCCCAAGCAGCAGCAGTACAACGTACGCAAATGAATCGCGAGTGGAGGTATTGAACGACCGAGGCCAGGTGGTGCACGACCTCCTTTACCATATCCTCCGGGAATTCGCTTCCTGCACGTCACCAACGGGGAGAATGTGCATGTAAGCGATCACCGAGAGGCAAATGGGGCATAATACTGCATGTACAAGCACAGCGTACCGCGAGCTTTCACCTTGTCGAGAAGCTGCGGTCACCGATGCAACAAGTTGCAGCGTTAGAGCTACAAAGTGGGCTACATGAGCGAGAACTGATGCCGAATACTTACGGTCCCGCCAGTGGACAGCTCCATGATGATGAAGAAGTGCTGGGCGTCCTCGTAGGTCTCGACCATGCGCACAATGTGGGGGTGGTGCAGTCCGCGCAGGATGTCCATCTCCTTCTCGAACTCGTGGCGCTTGTGGCCCGAGTCGAACGTGACCGTCTTCATGGCGTAGAACTTCTTGGTCTTCTTGTGCTGCACCTTCTCGACAATCCCGAACGCGCCCTTGCCCAGCTCCCCCAACACCGTGTACACGTCGCTCGCCGGCACCTTCTGATGGACGCACAGGTTGCGCTGGAACAGGTTGGGCACCGACAGCTCGGTCGACTGCATGCACCCCATGGCTGTACGACTGGGTGGAAGTGAAGGCAGTTGATGTTCCGACTTGAGCTGGCGGCTTTGGACCCGTGAGTCGATCTCGAGGCTCTTTAACAACTACGATCGCGCGTCGGAAGCTGCTCGCCGTCGGTCGCCCGGGTCTGTTTGCTACACTTGGGACCGAAGTGAAGAACGATTTGGGGGCGGGGAGCGAGGGCGAGAAAGCGCAGGTCCGGCGACGGAGCGCGATCGACCTATTTTTAAGACAGCTCAACCAACACGGCGATGGTGATCTTGTCACCTTCCGGGCAACAAATCTCACGCACGACTCACGGCACTGATCCGATCATTCATTGTCGGCGGGACAGTATTTTTAAACCCCGAGGAATGACGAGGGCGTGATCGATTGGCGCGCGCGCGTGTGTGATTGCTGCGTGGCTTTTGCTGGCGCGATTCGCATCTTGCCGGCCGTTTTCTAGCGGAGACTTTACATTTGGACGCGTCCGAAAATACCAAGACCTTGGCAGCAACGACCTTGGCCCGAACGAGCTTTGCGACCCTTTCACATGTCAATGTATCGCTGTCACGATCACAGTTGGAGGAAGAACAGGCACCAACGCTGCCCAATTAACTGCCAACGTGTGAAGTATTTCAATTGCCCCATCCGATCTCTGAGGCGATCGGCTTATCGAGTCACTGTCGATGATTCATTGATAGCTGCCACCACGGCGTTCAGTTTGACCAGAAGGATGACGCAGTCGCGCTGAGCACGGGGAGATCAGCTCCCTGCCATCGCTCCTCAAACTTCTTGATGCAACCGTAGTGACACATCCGTAGTGCCTCGAACGCCGCCACGCTTGGGTCAACTCCATCAGTCCATGCCAGCGATTCAGGCTGCGATGTCGGCGGTGAAACGCACCGACAAGCCTTGGTGATGAGAGAGCGTGTGAGACTCCGGTGCAGATCGGGCTCGCGCAACGAGAAGAAGGAGCCGCCTCGCCCTGCTTGTGAGCCGTTGCACGCCTTGGAGCACGGGAAGCCCTCCATGTTGAGGTCCGCGAACGTTACAATGCCGTCGTCTCCATCTGACGTCCCATGACGATTGTGTGGCGTCGTGACGCCCCATTTGGCTAATATATACACATTCAGCTCTGCATCAGAGACGCGACGATGCTACCTGACAAATGGAGAAGCCAAGCGTAACGTACCGTGATTACCGTCTCGCGCGCGTCCACCACCGACCAAGTGCCACGTCAAATTGTCACTGCCGTCGCGCATCTTCCACCTACAGTCACGCATCCACACACAGCATCACAAAGCTTTAGAGTCACTACAAAACGTCGTCACCATCCAACCGATCAACTAACATGGCCTGGATCAGGTTCTCGACGTTGAAGCGGGCGCGACCGTCTGGTGGAAGTAGAGTCGCGCCTGCCCGCGGTTCCTCGAGGCAAAATTGATGCGGCGTTGAAGCGAATGCGTCGCCAGCGCAGATAGTTGGGATGCCGTATCCGTCATCCCACCAGGACGCCACACTCACGTCCGACTCGAGCGACGCTGACAACAGTGCCCAGGGTGGAACTGCCGCGTGCGGACCTTTCACCAGCACTTCCACTTCCATGTCGTCCTCGGTGCTGCTAGTGTCAACCTGGTCGTCCGTGTCATCGGCATCATCGTCGCGAACTCTGCCAGGCTGAACGTTGAGCACGGATGAGCTGACTGCTTCTTGTCGTGCCAGCTTGTCATTGAGGTCTGGCAGAAAGCCACCGTCCATTGAAAACGGAGTGAAGACCGCCGTCGGCACGTTCGGTTCGTGTAACGAAGGCAACTCGGGTTGGCGCAGCGGGAGCCTAACATGCCGCACCAGATCGTTGACTTCGTCATCTCCGTGATGACGCCCGCCACCGTCCGTCAAGTTTGGGTCGAGCAGCGCGTGGTACAGCGACGCCACAACCCCCGAAGCGTCTGGCGCAGCTCCATCTCGCCACAAGGCATCGCTAGCGAGCGAACGTCCTAGGTTCCCACGGTAAAAGTTGCCCGAGCACAGCCTCGCAACGCCTAAAGCGCCCGCCAGCGTCTCCATCGTGCCTGCTTCCAGAGAGAAGGCCGCAAAGTGCTGCGCGAACTTGACGTTGTTGTCGCGCTGGCACCCGAGGCGCACAAAAGTGTCAGCATCTCCGTTGGCTCCTTCGTCACGGTAAGTCTGGACGGGTTTGGACGGGTCGGGGAAGCCTGGCGTCGATGTCTGGAGGTAGAACCCACCATCCAAGCCGGCGGCGATCGCGACTGCGCCCTTGGCGTGGGCGCTGAACAAGTCCCCGCCTCCGCATGTGGTCGCGTTCTTCGTTTGATTCCCGCCGCCTTCTCCGCCTTCTCCGCCTTCTCCGCCTTCTCCGCCTTCTC
>JAADXW010000367.1:0-24203 GCA_023337975.1 Phytopythium ostracodes
CCCCCCCCCCCCCCCCCCCGACCGGACCGATCCAGGTCACACGTCCTGATTTTTTAGTATCGAAAGGGGGATGTGCCTGAGGTTTATAAGTGTTCGACTGTTATGAGGTTTTTCATGAGGAAGCGGAAGTTTCCACGAAAATGACCGTTTGTACCGTCCAATTTACCGTTTTGGGGCACTTCATTCTTGAACCAGCAGACGAGGCGCCATTTCTTACCTAAATTAAAATGCAATACAGCCCAAAATAACACAGCCAAATGATAGGCAGTAGAAACGCCGCAACGGTGGGTTCTGCCACTTCAACAAGTATCCTGCGGCCCATGTTTTACGGTGGGGTGAAAACGTCGAAATGACCTACTTGAACTGTATCGTACTTCGGCACCGCGTTACGCTTGGTCCTGGGTTAAGCAAAATGCCCAACAGCCTCATTCCAGGCACAGCAACATTCATTATATAGCCATCTTCGTCAGAATTCACTGCAGCGGCTGGGAGGCATGGGTTCCTTGGTCGTCTGCTCGCGCTCTACCGGTAGAGCGGCGCATCGTAATTGTACCACGCACCGAACGGACGTCTTTGCAAATCATTCACAAAGGCGCGTCGCATATTCGGCAGTAACTTTGCCTTTCATCTTGACTCGCAGCTTGTATGGCGTACCAGCTAAACCTCGCGAGGAGATTCACGCCGGTTGCTTCGGGTAGGGTAGTATGAGCGAGTTTTACTGCATTTACGCAAATTTTGCGGCGAATTATGCCGCGCACGCCTTCCATCGATGACGACGCGTTCGAGGTCCCCACTTTTATGCGTTTCACCCGCTACAACACAGTCCTTCCTTGTTTTGTTTTCGTATTTTTTTATTCGATTGTGTTCTGGTCATTGACACGCGGATAAACGGGCCCAACCCGTCGGGACGAGCGCTGTTTTACATGCATTCCCTAACCTTTCCATAGGTCCATACCATGGTTTATCATGGTTTATCATGGTAAACCATGGTAGACCGGGCCCATGACGGGTGGGTCGGGTCGTGTGCTCGTCGCCGTTGCCGACGGCAACAAGATGATGACGTTTGCCTCTGCGGCAAACACATGCAGCCCGTGCGTGGGTGGGTCCAGCACTGGGACCGGCCCATGCAACTGTAATTCGCACTGTACGGTCGTATAAACCTACCCAAAATAACCGTGGAAGGAATTATGACGTCGCATACAAATGCGCGCACGGGGCTGCCCTACGCGCTGCTTCGTCACTCGGTGATTGGCTGAAAATAACTCTACTGGCCTCTCATTGGTTCCTCTCCAACCGTCTGCTCCTCTTCCCCCACCCCGCCCCCCTCCTTGCTTCACCTTCGAATGCTCCTCCTCCTCCCCCCCTCCCCCCTACTCCGTGAGGCAATAATTTACACCGGGGGAAGGAAGAACCCGGAAGAGCGAGCGAGCGAGCAAGCAGCAACTTCTTGTTTGCCCTTTGCTCGCGTCCGCGTCCCCAGCGGTCATTTGAACTTTATCCGCATCAGTGCCAGGACGCGTGTGTGCTCCGTCCCCTCCGCACAATCCCCACTCCGTCCGCACCCGGCCCGGTCCCCTCGCGTCCGTCCGGTCCGCTCCGCTCCGCTTCAAGCTCCTGCGTTTTGCACAAGTGTATCTTTTATCCTTCCTTCCTGTGCCAAGTCCGCCCTACCCGCCGCCCACCGCTGCCCTACGTTCTAGAAGTATCGAAACACCAAGAAATACCCTCACTCACGGTGGAGACGCGCACCATGATCAAGTCCGAGCTCGCCATGCGCCGCGTGCACCACCCCAAGATGCTGTCCCTGCAACAAGTGGACGCGATCGCACCTGCGGACGACCTTGCGGCCCCCATGACCCCGCTCGCGAGCAGCGGAGACGCCGCGTCCTGCGTCTTCTCCCCGCGGGACCCGATGACCAAGCTACTGGCCGCCAAGGACGGCGCGACCGCGTCCTCGGGTTTCTCAAGCCACCGGCTGTCCCTCCCGTCCCCGTCAGGCTCGTCCGCAGGGGACGATGACGAAGAGGAAGACGCGGCCAGCAAGAACGCTGGTGGCGCAGTCAAGCCCAACACGGGCCGCTGGACTGAGGCTGAGCATCAGCTGTTCCTGCAGGGACTCGAGACGTTCCCGTACCGCGCGTGGAAGAAGATCGCGACGCTCATCAAGACGCGCACGGTCGTGCAGATACGCACGCACGCGCAGAAGTACTACCAGAAGCTCGAGAAGGAGGAGGCCCGCCTCAAAGAGCGCGAGCAGCAGGGTCCGTCGTCCGGTGGGGTCCCGTCCAGTGGGGTCCCGTCCCACCCGCATCCGCATCCGGACCTTCCGTCCACGCCCCTGTCCGCGCCGTCCACACCCCTGGCAAACTGCGAGAGCCCCAGCGCGCAGCACAGGCGACCGCTGCTCCGCAAGCGCAAGTGCCCACCGCTGCCGTCTCTGGACGGGGCCGACGGCATGAGCGAGGACGACGTGACGCCGCTGCCCAGCCTGCCCAAGCGCATGATGCGTGAAAAGAAGGCAGCGGCCGCGCACATGTCCCCCAAGCAGAAGGCGCCCACTGCCGCGGGCAGCAAGCTGTTCGCCGACTTACTGGACGCATCATCTCAACCGCCCCGGGGCGGCGGCCTCGTGGCCTTCGCGCGGCACCAGAACGCCGTGCACCTACTGACGCCGTCCAAGGCGTCGTCGCCGCATCAGATGATGCATCCGATGAATCAGATGCTACCGCTGGACTTTGGGGACGAGGACGAAAGCGCGGACGCCGCCGCCGCCGCCGCCGCCTCGAGCGACGCCATGATGCTCGACCTGTCGGACGAGAAGGCTCTCGTGGATCTGCCCTTCCCGCTGGACGCCGCCGGGCTCGACGCGGGCCTGACGTCCATCGACAACGACGACCTGCTGCAGCTCACCGAGGAGGAGCTGGACTGGTTTTCTTCGGATGCCTCGTCCGCATCCTCTTCGTCCGCACCCGCGATTGCGGACCGGACGGCGTCGAAGGACGACGAGGACGCGTTCGCGCTCGGCCGATTCGCATTCCCGGCCGTCAACGAGAAGGACGACGAGTGTCTGCGGCTGGGGGACGAGCTGGCCATGGCCGGCCCGCTGCCCTGCGCGCCGTCCCCGGGGCTCGTGGCCGCGGCCGCAGTCTTTGCGGACGAGGACGACGACTTTGTCCTGGACCCGGAGAAGTTCCTCTCAACCTACTTCACAAGTTCGTGAGGTAGTGCTTTTCGTTTTTTTTTTTCGTTTTTTTCGTTTTTTTTTTTTTTTTCGTTGGATTGTGCGGTGGTTTAGTTTTTACGGATAGTTCGCGACAGTTTTGGATTCTGCATTTTTTTTTCTTCCTCTTTTTGTGGGGCACACATACAAAAAACAGTATTATTATTATTTTACAACTTTTGGTAATATTTGTGGTCCTCTCACATACAAACTACAAGACATCCAACAGTTGGGATTTCGACATTTTTTGTCTGTGGAGCTGCTCGATTGAAAAAGATACTTTCTATTTGAAGTACTTCAACTTGATCTAAAGGCCTCTCAATACTAGAAACAACATGTTATCGCGTTGTATGGCGTTATGCGGGCGTTAACCCTCCGCTATACACTCGCCAGCTCTAGCAGCAGCACGCTGCGGTCGCGGCTGACGACGGCCGCCTTGACTGGTACGCCCGGGTGCTGCGTCTGGGAGGCAATGACCGCCCTCCGCAGCGCCCTGGGCCCCGGCGGCGGGTCGTCGAAGCGGCTCACCAGCACGCGGAAGACGAGCTGCAGCCGCCTGACCCGCTTGGGTGCTGGTGGGTCTGTGGTTGTGGCGGTGGTGTTATTGGTGGTGGCGCATGTAGGCGCAGTGGGCGCCGGTGTGGCGTCATCCGATGGTAAAGACACGGCCTTCCAGACGTCGAACGCGACTGGACAGGAATCGTCGGCGGCTGATGATGCTGCTCCTCCTCCTCCTTCTACGTGCCGTGGTGCGCGTCGCTGCCCCCACGCGCCGACCTCCACTTGATCGTGGGACGGCTCCAGACACCGCCGCGGGTGCAGCTTTTCGCCCTTGAGGAACGCGTACACCTCCAGACACGCGAGCGACACGCGCTGGTGGCGAACGAGCAGCACGACAAACGCCGCTGCGTCCATCGGTCCCCCGCCGTTGCCTTCGCCCGAGATGAGAAACACCGCTAATGCGCCGCGTTGGACCAGGTAGAACGCCTCCTCGGGGTACAGTGACAGCCCCGTGAACGTCCCGGTGGTCAGCGAACTCATAATGCTGGTGGTCGCCGCCATTTCTGGTTCGGTGTCGGGCTTTGTCGCGCAAGGTGCAGTCGCTTGGGCGTCTTCTTGCTGCTGCTGCCGCCACTTGCGCGCGCTGGCGCCCATATTGAACAGCAGCCGCCCGCGCTGCCGCGTGACGTGCGTGAGCCCCGAGCGCGGGTCGTACTCGCCCACAGAGACGTCCTTCTTAACGCTCGCCAGCGATGTCGGCATGGTGTCCATGGTGCCTTCCTAGACGAGGTTTGGTGGTGCTCACTGCCGGTGACTTGGGTTTTGTATGTGGTCCAAACCCTACACCCTAAACCCCAAGCAAAACATGCTTCCCAACTGTAAAACCATTTATAAGAGCAGCTGTGCTCGCTAAATGTACGATGCGCCAAAGGTTCAACGCGCTGGTTGAAGTGGTCGCCAAGTCCAACGGTAACATGTTAAAGTTTGTATGGTTGGTGGCTGCTGCGGGTCAGTCCAACGCGCCTCCAGCAACTTCTCATAGGCTTTAAGACTGCACTAGCAACCCAGCAACGCTACAACTTTAAAGCTTCACGTCGCACAGGACGGGGAGTGCGTCGTCCTGGCGTGCGTCGTCCTGGCGTGCGTCTTGGGCGGGGAGATGGCCACGATGCGCTGCTGCAGCTCCCTCGAGCCGACCGCGAGCCACTCGTCGTCCTCGGTCGACTGGCCCTTGTAGTGCAGCCGGATGTGGTTGCCCTCCACGGCCGCAACTCGCGCCTGCATCACCAATAAAGAAGGTAAGCACACCACCTAAAGACAGCGATCTAGCACTCCAAGCGATAGCGGAACCGACCTCGGCGTCCTCGAACTGAATGATGGAGCCCTTCTGGAACAGGCCCTTCCGGAACAAGGCTCGCCGCCGCTTTGGACTGTCCGTCGTGCTCGTCTTAGTCTTGCGCGTCAACTGCGGGGATTGACTCTCCAACCGAGCCTTGCTCTTACTTGCTTGCTCCTTGGCTGGCGAAGCGAGCTTCCGCTTTCCCAGAGCCGCCTTCGAGCTTGTGGCCGGCCTCTCATCCTTAGCTGAAGGCAACTCATCATCCGGCATGCAACGGTGGCACAGCAACGACTGCGGCAGCTCCTCTTCCTGTTTGAATTATCAGTCAATCGGTCAGAAGACAGCCGACTCCGTCAGTCAACGTCGTGTCTGACCCGCACCTTGACGTCCGCGAGGTCCGGGTGAATGCATCGCACGTGCGCCCAGATTTTGCAGGCTGAGCACTCGAACCAGGGTTCCTGAGGGTAACACCACGCGTTAGTTAGATTACATGACACCTATATGACGACTTCGCACATACCTCGACGACGGAGTCCGTGTCTCTGCTACTGTGGTATTTGCCGCACTGGCAACTGAAGATCCACGCGTCGTCCTCAATCGCGTCCGGATGGATAGGATGCTCCTCGAAGACTTTGGGGAGGAACGTGTCCATGTCTATCCTGACGCTGTCCGGCGTGCACTTGCATACCTAAGAGCACCATCACACAAGTTCAGCGCTGATCTAATAAGCGAACGTTCCTTTTCGGCACCGTGCATCTCACCTTCGCCTTCAGTCCGTAGGGGATCCAGTGCAAGGTCGCGAAGTTCACGGCCTCTGCAATGTTGAACCCTATTTGGAGTATGTGAGCACCATGACGCTTCCACATAATCCGCAGTGACGCCATAACGATCAAGCCTACCAACGTTGAATCCTTGATGGTATGTCGCGGGGAAGGTAATAACGAACTCTCCTGGCTTTTGGTATGCCTGTCGTACAGAAGAATGCTCACGTAAGAAGCCGTGCCTCGCATACTGACGCCATCTAACCGATCGTACGAGACGCACTTTGGAATACGGCACGCCAAACTCGCGAAGGCGCGTCGGTGAGATCAATGAGGTCTTGTGGCGCATGAACTGCGGTCAAAAAGAGCGACAGCGCAAAGATGAGATCGAATCACAGGCCTATCGGCAACAGTATAGTGTCGAAGAGTTACCTGGGCGCACGTGTGGTGCTTCTCGGGAAACATGGCTTGGGCGGCGCGCTCAAGTTGGGGAGCTGCGAGCAAGGTGGTCATGGGATTAGCTCAGGTGCAGACCATATATACTACACAGACGCGCGTTCACCCATACCTGCATCGGGCGGGATGGCGTACCAGAACTTGGGCTTACCCGTGTGAACGTAGTTGATGCTGTACAGATCCATGTCCTCCTACAAAACAGATCCGATCAGCAACAACGGTGCCATCGACGACAGCAGCAGACCGTATCGGGTCGCATACCGTGTGGAACGCGAACATGGCGCGCCACATGCCAAAGTAGAGCATCGGCCGCGTCACGCCTGGCAGGTCGATGCGCCGCAGGATCGACTTGAGGTCGCTCAGGTTCCAAGAGAGCGCGTCCGCGTCACCGAACAGCGAGCCCTGCACGTCAAGTGATAGGATGGCTTGCATCATCAGCGAAACACCTTTCTTGTCTCCTATAGCAAGTCAGAGACGCACCACGATGTCGGCGCCGTAGACCGGCGCATCCATGGTCGGCCGCAGACTCTTCCAGAACTTGCGCTCAACCTCATCCGGGTCCTCCAAGCCTGCTACCACAATAGACAACCGTGAGCGCTCATTCACCGTCTCTTACAGCCCATGGCCTGATATGTCCGTGCCTTCGGGCTCTTCGTTGCCTCCGAGCGCGTCGGCCAGCGCGCGGAACTCAGCGGCGCTCATTGTCTTGCGCTCGACCAGGTCGACGTTGAAGATGCCTTTCTTGCCGGCCACGTGCTGGCCTACGGGCCGCGCCACCGCATTCTCAATCTTGTCCACGTCGTACGACCGCTCGAACCACCCGGGCGGCGGGATAATCTGCCGCAGCAATGCATTCGTTAGTCCGATCTCCGAGGCAATAGGAGCATTGCCACGTGACTTTATCGCCTTACCTTGCACATGCCGATGCCCTTGCATTGCGGCTCCACGACCGTGTGGATGTACTTGGTGAAGCTCGAGAACTCGTCGCGCGTCGGGCGGAACTCCGGGCACCACACGCCGCGCGGCGTCGGCTGCGCACTCATGGTCTGTGCGCGTGTACGCGTCGAGTCCTCCGCTAGAGTAGACTTTTAACGCCCTCTTACGCGTCAAAGCAAGATGCAAGGCACACTCAACGCTAGCGGAGGTTGTCTTCTAGATGAATAGTGTGGTGATAGGCGGTGCGCGCGTAATGGGTCGGCGCTGTGAAGGCGTCGGCGGCGCGCTTCCTTGTCTCGGATTTCTTCGTCTTCTTCCGATAAGTGACATGGTCCGCCTCAGTGGTCAGGAGTCATTGTTTCTACTCGATCAAGTACGATTCACTAAGTTCGCACCTATGCTAAGTACAGACGACGTTGAAGTTATCAACAGATCAGCATAAACCTTCGCTTCCGGCGGTGAGAGGTGAGATCTAGCGGCAGCGCATGGCTCGTTGGTGGCGGCGCGTCATCGACGCGCAGATCGAGACGCAGGGCAAGTACTCACTTCAGCGCGTGGTGGCGCTGGCCACATACCGCCGAGAGACGAGCACGCTCAAGGTGTTCGCCGTTCTGGCGCTCACGCCGCTCCCTGATGTCCTCGTGACGGTGCTGGTGGACGCGGTGCCGCTCGCGAGGTCAGATGAGGGGCTAAAGACCAACGGGCAGTTCCTTATCCGTCACTTCTACGCCTTCTGGCTGTTCGTCTTTAGCGCGACCGTGCAGTTCACGCACTACCTGCTGTCGCTGCACTTGTCGCGTACTCGGATCGCTCTGCACGCGATCGTCGTCTCGGCGTCCATCACCGGCTACGTCTACGCCGTCAGCTGTGTCGTGGGCTTTCCCGCGCCCTTCACGCTCGCTTGTAGTTGGGATGCCAGTGTGGGCTATCGTGCTCGTTTTGCTGCTCTGGATGGCGTGGAGATGGCAGATCCGCACCGACGCGGGGCTCTGGCGCCCGATTTTCAACTTCTTCGTCGTGTGTGGTGTGGCAGCTCCTGCTCACGTACATCTACCCGACGTATTTCTACGTGTACACGTTGCTGCCGCCGACCGGGCGGATCGGCTGCGCGTTCCTGCTGTCCGTCATCAAGCTGCTCATCCGCATGTGGTTCAGCCACTCGGTCGTCGTGCTGAACGCCGAGGTGTACAACTCGCTCTTCGTCATGTACTACGTACACAACACGCCGTCGCTGCTCACGACGCTCGGCCTCATGGCGATCGACTTTGTGCAGTCTGCGATGGCGGTCCGCGACATCAACCACATCATCAGGGGCATCAAGGCGCTGCACGGCCAGACGAGAGACCCGGCCAGTGGAACTAATCGTCACAAGCGCGACGGCTTCTTGGAGAAAGCAGAACGGATCATCGAGGGTCGCGCAGACCAAGATCAGCAGCGAGTGACCTCCAAGCTCGCGTGGACCGCGTCAGTTGCTCCGCTAGTCGTGTCGATGCAGAAGCGTTCGAGCAGCCGGCCGACACTTTCTCGAGGGTCTTTGAAGCAGATCTTCCCACTATCGCAGCCGAGCACAAGGGATCTGATGATGCCATCCAAGGCGCGCGACGGCATTCGATTGCCGCCAATCGACAAGTCCACGCGCGTGACGATAGGGTCGAGCGAGCAGCGCTACGTCGACGCCATCCAACGACTGCTCTACGTCACCGAGTTCCTTATGCTGCTCAACTACGTGGAAGTCATCATCCCGTTCATCTACTGTGAGACCACCAGCCCTCCTGCCGACCGATCTGCCTGCGTCGCTAACCAGTGTGCTCTGCGTGTGCGCTTTGTTGTTCGCAGCGACGTACTTGGTGACCGTCCACCACTTGCCCAACCGGGTCTACTACCTGCAGATCGACGTCATGGCCGGCGAGCACCTGAACGACACGCTGCTGAGCATCTTCCTGTATGCGTCGCTCCAGCTGTGCTCGCTGCTCACGCTGCGCTGCGTGCTCGTCTACAAACTCAAGCTGCCGGGCCTCGTGCAGCTCGCGTTTGTGCTGCACTCGCAGTGGGTCGGCGTCCAGTCCAAGCTCGTCTTCTGGGTGGTCTACAACGCGCAGGCTACGCTCCAGCACACGGGTGAGTCATTCGTGTCCTCACTTCAGAATTCGACCAGACAGTTAACGGCGTGCTTTCGATTGACTCTAGGCGCCGACTACTCGTTCAGCTTTGCGTGGCTGCACCGCGCGCCTTCAACGGCGACGTCGGGGACGTGATCAGCGAGACGATGGGGCTAATGGAAGTGTGTGAAACGAACTTGGGAGCGTGCTAATTCTGGATGCAACACCTGGAACTGCCAGTCATGCCATCAGAATGAAGCGAGACGCGATCAAAATAGCCTGGCGGTAAGGTCAGAGCAATAGATATTTCACTACAGTATCGCGTTCGCGCGCTGGCTTGGCCCCCTGTCTATTCGCGAACGAGCGTCTTCACCAGACAACACGTGCGATGGAGACCGCCCCGTTCCGGTGGTTCGACCGTAACCTGCAGGCGGGCGAGGCGCTGCAGGTCGAGCTGAACGGCCACTACTCGCCGCAGCGCGTCCAAGATTTCGCGGCCTACCACCGCAAGGCAAGCAGCGCGTGGGCCGGCCTGGTCTGTCTGGGCACGATCGCCCCGTGCCTTGCCATCCCGACGCTGCTTGACGCCGCCCACTTCTCGGAGCCGTCCACAGTCGTCTCCGACAACTTGGTGCTGTACGGCCGCGAGTACGTTTGCTAGTGGGTCTTCAGCTACCTCGCGTCTTACCAGGCGGCCCACTTCGTCTCCATTCTGTCCTTGACCAAGCTGCAGCTCGTCGTCATCTCGACCATCGCAGCCGCGGGTGCCACGGCCTGTTCGTACGGCGCTGCGACGCTCGTCAGCTTCCCGTTGCCGTTCTCGTTCGTGACGATCGCTCCACTGTGGATCACGCAAATGTTCAGGCTCGTTGCGCTCATGTGGGCGCGCCGGCTCCGGCGGACGCCTGAGGCGTGGCCGCAGGTGATCAGCCTACTCAAAGTCTGGGCGTGTCAGTGCTGCTTCGTGCCGGCCTACCCCGCCTACCTGTTCGTGTGGACGTCGTTGCCCAAGCCAGCCCAGCTACCGTTCGCGTGCTTGCTACCAGTGCTCCGTCTGCTCGTCCGCAACTGGCTCAGCCGCGCGCTCGAGCACCTGCGCGACGAAATGTCCGAGGTGGTGATCCTCAACGCCGACGTCTTCAGCGCGCTGTTCGTCGCGTGCTGCATGCAGACGGTGCCTTCTCTGTGGGCCATGGGCGGCCTCATGGCGATCGACGCGGGCCAGATCTGCATCGCCATGCGCGACGTGAACCGGTTCGTCCGAGAGATTCATGCCTTGCGAGCGCAGATCGACACCGAGACGGCATCCCCGACGCTGCTCTCGCAGCTGGCGCCACTCCCGAGCGTATACCAAGACCCTATGGCAACCCTCCTTGCCCAGGCCGGTGTGATCCTTGCGCCGCACTTTGGAGCACCCGTCGCACACATCAAGAAAGGCATTCGGCGCAGGCGACTGAGCAGTGCCGGCAAGCTGGGGACGCTGCGGCTGCTTGCCGTGAAGACGGTCAGACCCGATCGCATGCCTGGCAGTCGTAGACTGTTCCCTCTCAAAATCGCACCGCTCCCGCCCGCCGCTACCGACGTTCGACACACAAAACTGCAAGAGCTGAGGCCAGGCGTCCTGGACACTTCGCGCTAGGGAACCAGTCGGTGTTGCGTCAGTTCACTGCACATAGCCGCGGTGTTGGCGCCGCTGGAGCGCCAGTATGTCGACTCTGTCGGCCGGCTGCTCTTCTTCACCGAGTTCCTGCTGCTGCTCAACTACGTCAAGGTCATCATCCCGGCCATCTACTGTGAGTTGGCTCGTGTGTGTGCTGTTGATGTAATTGATCATTCTGCGACTAACAATGCTGCGTCCTCCGTGATCGGCCTAGCTCTTTCCCTGGTCATCATGTACAACCTACCGTACCGGGACCACTACACGACCCTCGCGGCTCTCAACGAGCAAGAGTTGATGGACATGCTGCTCGTCGTGTCCGCCTACGGCCTCCTGGAGCTGGCCTCGCTGCTCGTGCTCATGTGGGCGATCACGAGCAAGCCGCGCATGTCGGCGCTGCGGCAGCTCGTGTTCCTGCTCGAGAAGCAGTGGGACGGCGTGCAGCTCAAGCTCATCTTCTGGGTCCTTTACTCGTCTCAGACGCTGCTCCAGCACTTTGGCGCGATGCCAATTCGGTATTTGCCAAAAGAAAAACTCAACTGGTTGCATGCCTCCGACTCATGTTGTCTTGCCGTGTCTTATGCACAGGATATTACTTCTCCTTCCAGCTTGCGTGGGTCCGCAATACCGGTCGGTAGCGAGCCGACCGCCACATAATCTCCCGCGAATGACCTTGTTGCTGTTCGCCGCCATCGATCCAAGTTGGTGTGCCTCATGAGTAGCGTCCAAGTACTAGAGCATCATGCTTTCGCGTCACACAGTGCCGAACCAACCTCGTAGCTCATGTCTGTGAAGAACGAGGCCCCCAATCTCCTCCTCCCGCGGTCCATTAATAGCTGCTGCCGATGCACACACGCCTGCGTTTTTGCAATGAACTGGTCACTCTGTCTTTGTCCGCGTCTTTCGCTCGCTCCAAGAAATGGATCCGGCGTGGCGTCGCGCCTTGCACTGCGTCCTCGCCGCCGCGGAGGCGCTCTAGGTCGAGCTGTATGGCCGCTACTCGACCGACCGCGTCCGGAAACTCGCGGCGTACCACCAAGCCACGAGTCCGCGCCGAGCGGTCTCGATCCTCGTCAGGATGGCCATCCCGTGTCTCGTCACACCCGTCCTCCTCGACCTTGTCCATCTTCCCGAGCCGTACGTCGGGCTGAAAGCCAACAAGCGCTGCTTTGTGCGTCTAGGCATTGCGTGGTGGATGTCCGGCTTCTTCGCTGCCCACCAAGGCGGCCACTTCGTCTCGTCCATATCGCTGACAATCCCGGAACTCGCGGTCGCCGCCACGATCGCTTCCGCCGGCACGACGAGCGTCGCATACGCGGTCGCAACAGCCATCGGCTTCCCCGTCCCGTTCACGATCGTCTTCGGCGCTCCGTTCTGGGTGCCGCTGCTCTCTATATCGGTGGCGCTCACGTAGATGCGCCGCTTTCGAACAAGGCCCGAGGCGTGACCGCAGATCGTCAGCTTGCTCAAGGTCTGGGCGTGCCAGTGCTGCCTCGTGGCCATCTACCCTGGCTACTTCTACGTCTACACGTCGCTGCCACCGTCGTACCAGCTCCCGCTCGTGCTTGCTGCCCTTCATCAAGCTGCTCGTGTGCAACTGGCTCAGCCGCGCGCTTGGGCATCTCAAGGACGAGATGTCGGACCATGTTCTCCTCAACGCCGTGTTCAGCACGCTGTTCGTCGCCTACTGCATGCAGAACACGCCGTCCACGTGGGCGACGGTCGGGCTCATGGCCATCGACTTTGTGCAGATCTTTGTAGTGCTAAGAGATGTGAAGCGCTTCCTGGTAGAAATCGAGAAGATTTGCGCGCAGATCGTGGCGCGCAACTCTGCGGTCGGACCCTTCGGACTGACAAGAACCAGCGAAGAAGTGTTCCCATCGCCAGAGCCTCGACCGCAACCGCCCGTGGTCGCCCCGATCGACTACAACGCGTCCAGAAACGTGCTGGAGCTGGCGCACGAGATCATCGCGCGCCATCTCGGCGCCTCGTCCGTGCTTGTGCAAAAGAAGACCGCCCAAAGCGGCCGCGAAGTTGTTCATAGCGTCTCCACTTCAACAGATCACTGGCAGCCACCGATGCCAGGATACGTGCCGTGAAAAGTGGTGCCAGGACGATTGCTGCAAGTCGCCAGCAACTAAAAGTACGTGCAGCCACCTCCAAATGATCACTCGGAGCGTGCCAGCCGAGCGGGGTCGATCCTGGCGACGACAATGCTGCCATTGCCACCGCTCAAGCGCCTGTACGGGACATGATGGGCCGGCTGCTCTTCTTCACCGAGTTCCTGCTGCTGCTCAACTACGTCGAGGTTGTCATCCCTATCGTCTACTGTGAGTATCGCCTCCTTCCGGCCTGCCGGCGTTGCTGTCCCCCCCCCCTCTAACGCTGCTGCTTGCTCGTGCTTGAACACGCTAGCGATCTCGTTCTTGGCCACGTACAACTCGCCGAACCGCAGCTTTTACCCAGCGTTGACGGAGCTGGAGGAGCGCGAGCTGCTCAACATGGCGCTCGTCGTGTTCATCTACGGGCTACTGGAACTTGCCTCGCTCGTCATGCTGTGATGGGTGCTCGCGGCCAAGCTGCGGTACTCGGCGGCCTCGCAGCTCGCCTTCGCGCTCACCAAGCAGTGGGACGGCGTGCAGATCAAGGTCGTCTTCTGGGTGCTCTACGCCGCGCACACGACGCTCGAGCACTACGGTGCGTCTATATCGGAGTAGCTACCTCGCTGAGTGGTTGGGCCTGATGTTGGTCTTGCTCGTTCGTGCAGGGTACGACTACTCGTTCAAGTTCGCGTGGCTCCAGGGCGGCGGCCAGTGAACGAAAGACCCTGCGAATCATCCACTACGAGGCTCCAAGACAAGGTTTCGCTCTAGGACGCGTGTTAATGAAGTCTTTACCGTCGTACTGGCCTATCTTGTCGCTCGATCACTTGTTGTTGGCTCGCTCGACGACCACGGCGCTGCGCCGCCGCTGAGACGACCCCATCATCCCGGACACGTGCTTGCTGCTGGCGGCCGCGAGCAGGTTCACGTGGCTGCCGAGCCGCACGAGCGGAGCGCGGCGGTCGAGGTACACGCCTTCGTTGCGCAGCAGCGTCGAGAACTGCTCCAGCACCGTGTTCTCGGCCATGAGCGGTGCCACCTCGGACGGCATCGGATGCAGGCGCCGCGAGGACGTCATGGACGTAAAACTGCCCATGCGCGAGCCGCGTTTGCCGCCGCGCGTCTTGATGGGCGCGGCCTCGTCCAGCGCGCAGAAGATCTGCAGCCGCACGTCGCGCAGCACCTTCTGCTGCTCGTCGACCACCAGCCGCACGCGCGTCGTCGAGTCTGGAGAAGGGAAGCCCGGCTCGTCCCACGCGTACACCTGCCGCTCGGGGCACGTGTGGTCGTACTCGAAGGTCGTCGCGTGCAGATCGCGCCGCCGCATCATGGCGTGCAGGTTGCCAATGTGGACGCGCTTGTCGACGTGCGCGCGGATCACGATCATGGCCTCCTCGCTCGCGACCTTCCGCTCGCGCCACCAGTCGATCGCGCGCCAGAACAGGTAGAACCAGAGCAGGTTGAGCAGCAGGAAGAGCCCCGGGACGCTGTCGATCAGCGGCTCCTTGACCCTCTCGATGAACCAGTCCGAGTTGGGCAGATTGGTGGCCGTACCGCCGCTCAGCCTGTCCACGATGTCGAACGCGAGCTGTCCGGCGAAGATGGCGCGGATGACCTCCAGGTCGCAGCGAGCGCGGTTCCGGCCTGCCATGCCCTTGACCATGAGCTTCACGTTGGCATTAAGTTCCTTAGCGACGACCGCGAGCTGCTCCTTGGATAGTACCTCGAACTTGGCGACGAGCACGTCCAGTTGCGTGCGCAGCCGCTCGACGAACTTGATCGAGTCCTGGCACCGCACAATCACGTTGTTCTTGCGCTCGAGCAGCGCCAGCGCCTTGAAGATGCGCGCGCCCGCGAGGTCCAGCGGGATGGGCGGCAGCTCGAGGTCTTCGACCGACTCGAGCAGGTACTGCAGGCACTCGATGAGCAGGATCATGTGCCTCGCGGCGTCGCTCAACGTCTGCTTGATCTCAGCGACGGCTGGCGCGTGCAGCCGCCTCGGAGGAGTGTTGTCATCGCTATTACCGCACGATTTGCACGCCGCGTCCAAGCCCGCGAGCTTCCGGCGCAGCGACGCGAGCGTGTCGTCGAGCACGAACGTGCGCACGAAGAAGTTGCGGATGAAGATCTCGCGGCTGTTGAGCCCCATGAAGGTGGTCAGCAGCGCCTCGTGCTTCTCGGCGCTCGGGCCGCTCACGAGGCAGCCGTCGCGCCCGAGGAACAGCACGTCGTCGCGCGAAATGTCGTAGCACGCGTAGATCTCGCCCAGCACCTGCTTGAGCTCGTTCTCGCGGTCGCCCTTGTCCAGGTACTTGCACGCCGGCAGCTTGGGCGAGATGCCGCGCGCCAGGATCAGGTTGTACTTGTTGCGCTGCGACGCCTTGTCCATGAAGAGCATGTCGAGCACGCTCAGCTGGTACCGCGACAGCAGGTCCTGGATCACTTTGGACGAGTCCTGGTGGATGTCGACAAGCAGCCGAGCGAGCAGGTCCAGCGGGATCGACCGCTCCATGTGGTTCTGGATGGCGTCGATCTTGACGCCGTACAGCAGCGAGCCGCTCACGTGGAGGTGCATGCCGAAGTTCTCGACCTGGATCACGCCAGAGTCCTCGGGGAAGTTGATCTCGGCCTCGAAGTTGATGAACCGGATCGGGTCAAAGTCGAGGATCTTGACCTGCGTCAGCCCCGGCGGCACCTCGAAGTGCGTCTCCGTCGGCTTCTTGTCGATCTCCGAGCTGAACAGCCCGCCCTGGCACCGCTCCATGGCCCCAAGCCGCTCGTTCAGCGCCGAGATCTGGTTCGCACCGAAGGGCATCCACTCCCCAACCAGCGCGTGGACTTGTGAGAGAACGAGGGATTGGCGCGCGGCCTTCGCCATCATGTTGGACCCGCGCGCCGACTCGGTCGCGCGCAGCGTGTTGCACGTCGGGTCGACGCGGTAGCTCGTGTTGGAGCGCAGACACGACGGGATGAAGGGCGACGACACGTACGAGACGTCCTCGCCCTGCGCGATCTCGCTTGTCTTGACGTATGCGTCCTCCAACGTGTCCTCGCGCGCCATGAGCAGGAAGTTGTTGCCGTCGTAGCGCACGCGCAGCAGCGACGGAGAGGTGGACGGTAGTTTAGGCAGCGACTGCCCGTTGCTGTCGATCGACAGCCGCGTGAGCGCCGTGTGGGCCGATCGCGGCGCCGTCTTGGTAGGCGCAAGAGTGAGAGATGCGGACGGTGGCGGCGCCATGATGAACCGATCCGTCTCGTCCTTGATGTGCTGCGGGATTTGCGCGACGATCGCGAGGCCGCGCAAGGAGACCTGGTACGCCGTCACGGGCTGGTAGTCGGCCGACGAGAGCTTAATGCCGTTCACGAGTCGCGCCTCCCACAGATCGTCGATGACGGAACGAGCCTCTTGAGAGATGCGGAGCCAACGGCGCTCGACGTGGCGCTCGTGCGAGACCCAGACGAGCGTCGGCGCGTAGTCAAAGGGCAGCACGCCGGCCTGGATGCCCTCGTACAGCAACACGAGCAGCGCGACCTGGCGGATCCAAGTCTCGGGCGTCTGCGCGTTGGCCGCCTGCTGCGCGTACCGACTGATGCAGTACAGCACGTGGCAGTGTGCCGTCGGCCATTTCTCGGGCGGCTCGAACCAAAGCGTGCCCCCGACGTCGGACGGAGTGATGGACGCCGCTGGAGGCTGACTCGACATCGTCCCGACGCCAATGAAGCACGATGGAGGAGAGCGTACACTGGATACTGCGCAACGGCTCGACCCGTCGTGTCGCCGAGCCAACCGCTGGCGCCACCTTCGAGGTCAGGACCCGTTTCAACTCGGCAGAAGGACCTGGAGATGGCCGCTCCAAAAATATCCCCATCCGCACGCTTGAGCGTCATGAGCTTTGCTCACTCACTTCCACGCTTGTTATCATCGTTCAGTGCTCATCTGAGATGAATCACGAACAATCCAATCGCTGGGCCTGGACGCACTCGCCTCAAGGTGTTCCGTGCGTGAAGCGACTTGAGCATGACGCTGCCAGCGCTGCAACTTGGCCGCGCCTGTTTCCAGAAGCTCGCTCGTGTGGCCGAGACCTTCCAGGTCAAGCTCCACGGCCGATACTCGGACGCGCGAGTCCGCGAACTCGCTGCGTTCAATGGACGCACCACCCGAGCCCAGGCCGCGATCATCCTGTTCGGAACGACTGTGCCGTGCCTCATCACGCCGCTCGCCGTCGACCTCGTGCACCTAGAGCCGTCGACGGACGGCCCAGCTCAAAACTGGCGCTACTTCCTCCGCGTGTTCGTGGCCTGGTGGTTCGCCAGCGCGCTCTGCATCAACCAGTGCCGCCACTACGTGTCGTCGTTCTGCCTGGGCGACTTGTGGCTCTTCACGCGCGGCGGCGTCGTGGGCGGAGGCATGGCGGCGACGGCGTATCCGCTGGCGACGGCCGTGATCGGCTTCCTCGTGCCCTTCACCAACGTGACGGCAGTCATCTTCCACAACTGGCACCGCCGAATCCAAGCCCGCACTGCGTGCGGTGACGCGACCGTGTGGAAGGCCGAGATCACGACGTGGCTCAAAGTCTGGACGTGCCAGTGCTGCTTTCTCGCCTACTACCCGGCCAACTTCTTCGTTTTCCTCTCGCTTTCCGTGTCTGGCCAGCTCCCGTTTGTCTATCTGCTCCCCGTGCTCAAAGTGCTGGTGCGCAACCAGCTTAGCCAAGCGCTCGGCAGCCTGCACGACGAGAATATCGAGTCCGTGATTCTCAACGCCGACGTCTTTAGCTCGCTCTTCGTGGTCTACTGCAAGCAGACCGCGCCGACTGGACTCACGACGGCCGGGCTCATGACGGTCGACTACCTGCAGCTCGCTGTGTTCACCCACGACCTCTCCATTCTCATCAAACACATCAACGGAATGCGCCAACAGCTTCTCGAGATGCGCGCCAACGAGACGGTGCTCGCGCTTGGTGAGGAGCCCCGTGGACACGACCAAGCTGGCGCAGAGCAACAACCGTCCTTGACGATGACAGTGCTTGACATGGCGGACAGTCTCTTGGCGAAACGGCAGCGTCGACCCGAAGTCTCCACGGGAATCAAACTCGCACCGTGAGAACAACACCGAACGCACGGGATCAAAGGTGATGCGGGTGGCCCCGAAGCGAACTGACTCGGCTCTCGACAGCAGAGTCATATCGGACATGAAGAACGCGAAGGTGGTACCTGGGCTAGTCAAGTCGCTGGCGGGAGGATCCAGCGACGTCGCTGACAAGTACGGCACACCCATGAACGTCAGTCGCCTCGAACGTCTGCTCATCGCCTCGATCCACAGACTCCTGTACTTCACCGAGTTCCTGGTGCTTCTCAGCTACGTCGAGGTGATCATCCCCTTCATCTACGGTGCGTGTCGCTCTTGGTCGCTCTTGTCCTCGTATGTCGAAACGCCATCGTGACCGTCGTCTGGTGTTCGTCTCGTCATACCAGCCGTGTTCTTAATGCTAATCGCGCAAATGCCCAACCGCGAGTACTACGCGCAGATGCAGGGCGAAGGCGACCTGTTCGACACAATCCGCAGCATCCTCTTCTACGGCTTCATGGAGTTCCTCTCGCTCGTGGTACTTGAGGTCGTGCTCGTGCGCCAGCTTGGAATGTCCGGCATCGTGCAGTTGGCCTTCCTGCTCCAGAAACAGGTCGACAGCGTCCAGACCAAGCTGCTCTTCTGGGTGTTTACTTCTCCCAGTCGTCACTCGTGCACTTGGTGCGTGGCTTACCATCTCACTCGCGTTGACTGCTGGTTGCATTGACCTCACGCGCTTCTGCCTCTTGAATGCGCTTACGCAGGATACGACCACACCTTCACATTCCCCTGGCTTCGCGCTGACGATGGGCAAGACTAGGAACGCTGCATCACCTCACCTGGCCACGCATACGGTCACAACAAAGCTGCTTCCAAATCGAGCAAAACAATCGCACCATCATTTATTAGCCGCGCAACGCTACCTGCTGCTCGCCCGCTCTGCATCCTTCCTCTCGCCAGCCCACCGCCGCCTGTGCGTTGCCTCTCCCGTCTATCTGCTATTCGCCTTTCACGCGACGGCTCGTGGTGCTCTTTAGCAGCACGGCGATGGGCGGAACACCTCCCGTCCCATGCAATATAACGTCCCAGTCTTCTTCATCACGGCGCGCGTTCGCCCTACTCGCCCTTGATGCACGTTACGATCCTGATACAAGCCATACTGTCCGTCAGTTTGAGCATGTAAGCATGCGCCTCAAGCCAGCCACTCACCAGTCAAAGCCCTCAAACAGCCCGGAGCCCTGCGTTGCCGTCGTCTCCTTGATGGACCACTGGCGATTGCGAATGTCCGACAGGCCCATCGCCTCCGAGATCTATCCGCAGCAGCAAACAGTCGCATTAGCTCTAAGTCATTCACTACCAAGACACGCTCTCGTCGGTCCCGCACCTGCGCTGCATTGAGTGCGCCCCGCTGGTCCTGCTTGTTGGCGAACACCAGCAGGATCGAGTCCTTCAACTCCTCCTCCTGCGCCCACACACGACACCAAATAGCTTGAGACGACGTTCCAGATAGTACCACCCCACCCGATGCAGCCGCAGTACCTCGAGCATGGCGTGTAGCTCCTGCTTGGCGATGTTGAGTCGGTCAATGTCGGCCGAATCCACGACGTAGATGATGGCGTCCGTGTTGGGGTAGTAGCACCGCCAGTACGGCCGGATGCTCGTCTGGCCGCCCAGGTCCCACACCTGGAACTTTATATTCTTGTACTGCAGCGTCTCCATGTTGAAGCCAATCGTCGGCACCGTTTGCTCGATCTCGTCCGCCTGCAGCCGGTCTGTTACGCGGTCACACACCGCCACCAGCATCAGCACCACGCTAACAGTCAGTCCGCTTCACCCATTAGCCGATCACTGAAGGGGCCCACACCACTGCAAGTCCTCACTTCCCCTCATCCCCAACCGACTCGGTTGCCAAGGAACACCGATAGAAGAGCGAGACGGAGGAAAAGAACGAACGAACGAACGATCGATCGATCAATCGGCTTGATAACAAGCGGCGCTACGTACAGAGAATGGTGGTCTTGCCGGCGTTGTCGAGCCCCAAGATGAGGATGCGCACCTCCTTGCTGCCGAACAGCGCCGCGAACACCTTGGAGATGGCGATGCCCATCGTAATCGTCGCCGCCGCCGCTGCTGCCTGCTCCTCTTCTTCGTGTTGCTGCCTTTCTCAGTCTGATAGTTTCCCACGTCATGCCGGTCCAAATCTCGGAACACTACCGTCAAGGACTTGATTAGAAGACCCTATATCCCCCTGTCAAAACGGATACAACTACCATGGACGACGGGTACAGTGCGACCTTCAACATGAACACGTTGCTTCTCCCATTATTTCCATCGATTAGCTGTCGCCGAGCACACGCTGTTTCTTCGCGGGCGGCTCCTCCTCAACCAGGAACAAGGCTGCGAGGGCCGGCCAGTCTGCTTTAACGCGCGCGCGGTCCTCCTTCTTGAGGACGCGGGACAGCGCGTCAGGCACGACATCGTCCCACAGGAGCGCAAAGTCCGGCTCGCGATTCTTGCGACTCGAAGCCGAGTGCGTTGAATGCTGGAGCTGGCGCCGGGCCTGCAGGCGGTCCAGCTTGCCCAGTAGCGCGACTGCCAGTGGATCCGTCAATGCACCGTCTCCGCTGTCGCTGGCTGCCTTGTCGAGCGTGCTTCGCACGTCGCTGGCAACAACGTCACCGAACTTGTCGACCCAGCACGCGAGCACCGCGATTGGGAAGTCCCCGTATGCGTCCGAGAGCTTCCAGATACTGTGGAGGATACTGGCGTCCGGGCGGAACTGCGCCAGGCACTTTAGCAGCCCCATCATGGTCTCCGTGTTCTCCTTCGGGTTGACGCATGCGAGCACCTTGCGCGCGGCAGTCATGAACTGGGCCTCGCTCGCAGCGGAGGAGCGGTAGCTCGACTGCACCTCGGCGACGACAAGGTCCCACATACCGTACTGTTCCCACGAACTCCACTGCAGCGACGAGAGCAGTGCGTTTGCCAAGCGGTCCCTGAACACCGCAAAGTCTCGGAGCGCGACGCGGGTGCACAGCTCGTGCAGAGTCGATGGCGTCGACAATCCAAGTACAAGCTGCACGAGCGCCTCACTCCGCGCCGCCAGCTTCGAGAGCTTCGGGTGCTCTATGTGTGTGAACAGGTACGGCGCCACCACGAGCACGACGGCGTTCACGGCGTCCATCTCGTCGCTGGGGGGGGTTGAAGGCAGCAATTTGCCCAGCGCCGCGCAGGCATGGGCACGCGCGTCGTCGACTTGTTGGCTCAAGGCCAAGTCCTTCATCATGTTCTGCGCCATGTTTCCGCCCAGCGCTTCGACAAACGCCGAGTACGGCGCAAGGGCAGATTCTGGGCCTTTCGCTACGCTCCGCGAACAGCAAAAGGTCAGCAGACGAAAACTGATGGTGACGTCGCGCTCCATCATCGCCTTCAGGAATGGCACAAACAGCTCTTGCGGCTCGTTCAACACCTGGTCCAGCATCGAATCGAAAATACCCGCGCAAGTCGCCTTGGGCGTGTCTGTGGTGCTGATCCGCGACGACACGATGATCCGGTCCAACGAAGCGTGGAGAAAGGCACCAAGTGGCGCCGCAATCTCGACAGCGCTCTCGTGACGGATCCACGAGATCAAAATGTCATTGAGACATTCCAGGAAGCCCTCCGTTGGTCGAGAGCACGGCACCGGCATCATTTCCTGGAACTGTTTGATGTCGTCGCTTCCGAGCTCCAGCACCGACGCCGGCACTTCGACGGGCTGCTTCGACGCCGATATCATCGCCGCATCTGCTTCATCACTTGCGCTGGTACCGACCGTTGGCATTGGGGCTTCTGCTGCCTGTTGGTTGCCTGGCAGGAACGACAACGCCCCCAACGAATTTGTGTCCGACGACGTAGCGCCAGATGCAACACTTGATTCGGAGTGCGTCGGACTCTGCGAACGCAACGGTGACGTCAGCGGACTGCCCGCGCCGACTGGACTCCCGCGCACAGGGCTTTGGCGGACGGGGGAGGACAAACCCGGCGACCCGAGAGGGCTTCCAGTGATTCCTGACGACACGGGGCTCATATGACCGTTCGCGTGCGATTGGGCCTGAACGGCATCAGCACTTGGAAAGTGCTCAGGGAAAATGCGGTGCAGCTCCGACGTCAGCTCCGGCGCGCTCGACTGGAGCAACGGGAACGACTGCAGCGACGAGATCGACGACACAACCCCGACCTTCAGGATTGTGGCGAATGCTGTTGATACTCCCTTCTGTTTCAGCTGGTTGTTTACCGGTGATGCCGCAAACTTCTCGACCGCAAAGACGAGGAACTGGATCATCGCGAGCGTCACCATTGGGTGACTCTTGAGCGACTTGACCTGTCCAGACGAAGAAAAGTGTTTAGCTATCGGTCATAACCCACTTCCAATAAGAGCAGACACGTACCATGAGGAGGATGGCCGGCTCGACGCTCATGATGCTGTCCGTCGGCTTGAAGTACAAAAAGTCAAAGAACATGGCGAGCTGTACCCGAGCAAGCACGCTTGGCGTCTTGCTGCCGTGACTAGAACCGTGAAGCGAACATAGACACAACATTAGTCAATCGAGTGGTGGTACACGGCTGGGATAGCATTGAAATATTCAACTTACCACAGGAGGTAGAGCCACCCCAAAAGATGGTAGCGCGGTGTCACCTTGGACCCAAGAATTTGGTTCGATGGGTGGTATACTGCGCAAATGTATCGCACCAAGTCGGGCACGAGCGAGTCAGACCCCGGTGCGCTCAGGAACTGAGACGAGAACCACTTTTGATAGCGAGTCACGGAGCCAACTTGCACTCGCTCCTGGGATTCCAGGAAAACAATTTTTCGTCAGCGCGATGTGGAAGCCACTCGTGACAATACTAGTAGCGCGTACCATCATGAAGATCAAGTGCTCTTCCATCTTTGGGCTCAATCGGTACGCCAAGTACTTGGGTGGCGTTGTCGTGGACATGAGCTGAGCGACGGAAAAGATCCCTGGGTCTTTTTCTCCGTCAGGGTCAGCGTCTCGCACATTCCGGAGCTGCTTCCACAGCAAGTTCATGCCAGGTACCTAGGTCGCGCCACACATGTAAATCGTAACAAGTTAGATCGATAAAAAACGTCACAGCATTGGTGCATATGTTCAAGGCACTTACATCCTTGGCGTCATTCAGAATGCGCACGACTTCGCGCCCTAGCTGGGCGACGTCGGCTTGTCGGCGGTTCCACAGCGTCGTGCACAGCTCAACCTCCTGCTTGAGCAAGCTGGCGTGCTGCGGAGCGGTGTGATCGAGCGAGATACGCACGAACGTGTGGAAAACAAAGGGGACGAGGCTCGAGCTGGACAGCAGCCACGCCTCGTGCTCAATCAGGATGCGGATGATTGACGACGCGAGCCACACAGTCGTTCGGCTCGGGTCGCCGCCGGTCAGGTACCGCATCAAACCCATGATGATCCGCTCAACTCCTGGCGCATTCAGATGCACCAGCTCGCGCACGAGCCAGAGCAGTTGGCTGCGGCACGAGACGAGCAGCTTGACGAACTTTTGCTCAATCAGCCGCTGCACCCAGCCGATGCAGTTCTTGTAGTTGTCCAGCGCGGCGATCGCCGTCAGGTAGCGGAGATACTGCTTCGCGAGTGGCGGCTCCGTGATGATAGCATACAGAAGCGCGACGTCCGGCTGGAAAGGCAGCGGCGTCGGCGCGGAAGCGCTCGGCCCCTCCTGCTTCAAGATCGCCAGCGTCGTCTGCTCGTCCTTGCCCTGGATCGTCTTCTGCATGTGATAGAAATGCGCGTACCACTTGCGGTCCAGCTCGTCCGGAGCATCCAGTGGTACGTGGTTCAACAGCTTCGAGTGCGGAGTCATGTGCCCCGTGCTTGGGCTCCCCGACGTCGCGGAAGTGCCGGGGGAGACAGGAGACGCCGCCGTCGGAGTTGTGGCGGCACTAGAAGCACCTCCACTGGCGCTGTAGACCTTGATGTTGCTTACTGGTGGTCCTGGGGGCGGAGGGCCAGGCGGGGGCGGCGGCGCGGCGCCTCCGGCCGCAGACCGCGGAGGC
>JAADXW010000368.1:0-24167 GCA_023337975.1 Phytopythium ostracodes
GACGCCCTACGCCAGGACGAGTGACCGAGAGCTAACTGCCTCGATTCTCTGACCTGCCAGTCGCTGCACACGAACCTACCGACGGCCATCATGCAGCTGAAGGACCTGAGCTTCCCGGAGGACGCGCGCAGCTTCCCGTCGCACCGCCAGGTGTTCGAGTACCTTCAAAAGTACGCGAGCAGCTTCGGCGTGGACACGTTCGTGCGTCTCAACACGACGGTCACCAAGACGGAGAAGGTCGGCGGCCGCTGGCGCGTTACCGCCACGTCCGCGGACAAGGGTGAGTACCAGGAGGACTTTGACCGCCTCTTGGTCTGCAACGGCCACTTCTCCAAGCCGCAGCTCGTCAAGATCCCGGGCATCGAGCACTTCGCCGGCCGCGTCAGCCACTCGCGCAGCTACCGCACCCCTGACGCCTACATCAACAAGGTACATACGCTTTCTCCTGTCATAACGCTAGTAGATGCTTCGCACTAACGCCTCCATTAAATGCAGCGTGTCGTGGTCATCGGGTGCGGCCCGTCGGGCCAGGATATCTCGCTGGAGCTTGCCGCAAACGGAGCCAAGGACGTGTTCGTTGCAACGCTGGACTACTATCCGAACACCAAACAGGATGAGCGCGACACGCGCACTCTCAAGCCTGCGATCGACCACATCGCCGAGAACGGGGACGTGGTGTTCACGGACGACTCGTCCATCTCGTCAATCGACGAGATCATGCACTGCACCGGGTACCTGTACACCGTCAGCGACTTCGTTCCGAAAGAGCTGATCTTCCCTGAGGGCGCCAAGAGCGCCGATGTCGTTGCGGAGCACCACGGCGTCAGCAATGAGGAGCTGGGCGAGCTGCGACGCGTTGCTGCGGCGCAGGCGTTCGTCGCCCCGCTGTACAAGCACTTGTTCTCGATCGAAGACCCTACGATCGCGTTCGTGGGTTTGCCGTTCAGCAACCTGCCGTTCCTGTGCTTCGAACTGCAGGTGCAGTGGGCCGCGCGCGTGTTCGCCGGCTCGGTGCCGCTCCCCTCGCAGGAGCAGATGTACGCCGAGTTCTTCGAGCTCGTGCGCGAGCTGGACGGCAACTTCAAGTACCTCCACAAGCTTGGAGCCAAGCAGAAGCCGTACTTCACGTACGATCGTGGTATTGCCTCTGTGCCGCAGTGTTGACTGAGGAGCTGACGCTGTCGACGTCGGTGTTTTCGATAATTTCAGGGAGCTGGCGTCGCTGTCGGACACGCAGGTGGACGAGATCATCCACGAGATTTACGCGGACGCCGGGTTCTTGCGCTCCAACTTCCCGTACGACTATCGCTCGGCCGAGTACCGCCGCGACGCTGCCACCGGCAAGTACGTCCGCCGCCTGACGCCGCCGACGCCGCCTTCCGAGCTCGTACAGGAGTTTTCAAGCTAGACAATTGATACTGTAGCTCATGTCGACGCACGTCCGCTATGAGGAGCCTGCGTCGCCGAATAGAGACTTCACTTTATCCGTGACGCTAGGCTTGGTATTCCGCCGTGGCGTAGTACTGTACACTTCAATCGCAGGTGGGTCACGTCTAGTCGTCATTTCCATCGACACCTTGGTTTGTGACACTGTCACAGTCCACGACGCGATTGGCGAGCGGCCGTGCAGTGCAGACACACTCAACGTCGCGTTCATCGGTCGGCCATTCGACACAGTACTGTTCCAGTGAAAGCGATGTGGATCGTCAAGATGTTTAGCGGTGAGCTTCCGCTGGCAAGCAAGGAACAAATGTACGAGGACTTCTACGCCAACGCGCGTAACCTTGAGCTACCGCTCAGTTGGAACCTCCATCAACTAGACGTGGGTCGGCACTTCGACTACTTTAGGTAAGATCCATTCTACTGCTGTTCGACATCCGAGGCATCTCAGTGACGTTGTCTTGCTGCAACAGCAAGATGGCCGCGCTGTCGAACATCAAACTGGACAGCATCACGACGGGACGGCTGCTGGACTCGGCCGGCCTGGCCTTCAACTTCCCGACCGAGTTCTGACGGCGTCGTATGTGGTGGGCCCGTTGTCTGGCAAGTGCACGAGACGCTTCACGCCCAAGGGAGCCCAGTGGAGCTGGTCAGGACGTTCGGCTGTCGGAGGGAGAGGAAAATGGGCGTAGGAGTTGAGCTAGGCGACTGGACGTTGTCGAAAGGATGATACCGCTAATGTCGATTTGATGAGAAATATATGGAGTTTGATGGCGAATGAGTGGTGAGGACTCGTCGCTGTCGGCCTCCAAGCTTACACGTTCTACCTTCGCTACGGTTGGGTGTAAGTGTCTCACGCGCACGAAGCATATTGAAGTGGCATACTCGCACCTCTTCACGCCACCTTCAACAAGTCACTTCAGCACCGGACAGCGCCTGATGGGTTAAATCATGCCGTTAAAACTCAGCCATTGGGCAGCTCCGCGCCGCCTCCACCGGTCATTCGCGAAAAAGCTCTGACGAACCACCGAGGACAAAACCAGCGAGAAACCAGCGAGATGGAGGCGTCGAGCAGCTGGAACGGAGCCAGCAAGAGCGACGTCAACGGAGGAAGCGGCGGCCGCGTGGCGGTCATTGGCGGCGGCGCGGCGGGCATCGGTACGTCATCATCAAGTGTTGAGGAAATTTGGTATCGTGGCAACGCTTACTGGTAGCGGGCGATCGAATGCTGTCGCAACGCCAGTGTCGGCCAAGTGGCTGCTGGAGGCGGGGCTGGAGGTCGTCGTGTTCGAGAAAGCGGCGCAGCTCGGGGGCGTCTGGCGGTACGATGACGACGCCACCGACTCGAACAGCTGCACCTACAAGGCAAGCTACTTACGTCGCTGCCTCGTTCGGTTTCATCCCCAATTCCAGATCGACACACTGAGATACTCAACCTCTAATTTGTGCTTTCAGTCGCTGCGGACCAACCTGCCGACGGCGATTATGCAGCTGCGCGACTTCGCGTACCCGCCGGGCGTGCCGTCCTACCCGTCCTACGTTGAGGTGCGCGACTACCTGGCACAGTACGCGACGCACTTTGGCGTCGACAAGGTCGTCCGCTTCCACTCAACCGTCACAAACGTGTCCAAGACGGAGGACGGGCGCCAGTGGAAGGTCTTAGTGCACTCAACCAGACCCGGTGGAACGGAAAGCAACACGACGAAGCTGTTCGATCGCCTCGTGGTCTGCAACGGCCACTACTCCAAGCCGTTCTGCGTGTCCATCGCAGGGATCGAGCACTTCCGGGGTGAGGTCATGCACTCGCAAAAGTATCGCACCCCGGATCGTTTCGCTGACAAGGTGCGCATCTCTTGCCACATGCAACTGCAAATATCTGCTTGGGATGAGTGCTGATGTTGATGCTTACTCGCTTAGAGCGTGCTGCTGATCGGCCATGGCCCGTCAGGTGGGGAGATCTCCGCGGAGTTAGCTGCGGGTGGGGCGAAGGCGGTGACGGTGGCGTTTCCAAGGCACAAGCCTCCTCCTCCGCTTACGGAGAACTCCAACCAAGCCGACGATGTTCCGAAGGTCGTCATTTTGGGCATCGAACCCGACGGGTCGCTGCTGCTGTCGGACGGAACGCGCATTCCCCCTTCAGAATTCGAAGAGTTCCGGGCGGAGATGGCTCGAGCCGCCAGCAAGAACGACACGCGCGTCATGAAGCCCAAGGTCGACCACATCACCTCAGACGGCAACACTGTCGTCTTCACGGACGGATCCTCCATTCCGGCCCCCGACGTCGTCATCTTCTGCACGGGCTACGTGTACGCCGTCTCGGACTTCTTCACCACCGACTTGTTCTACCCAAAGGCGCTCGCTCTCCGAGGAGAAGCAAAAATTCAACTCGAAGCCGACCTTGTTGCGGAGCTCCATGACGCGACGGCAGCCGGGTTCGCCGTCGCTCCGCTGTACAAGCAGGTGGTCGCGATCGAGGACCCGAGCGTCGCGTTCATCGGCCTGCCGTTCGACACGGTGCCGTTCCAGTGCAGCGAGCTGCAGGCAATGTGGATCGCCAAGGTGTTCAGCGGTGCGCTTCCTCTGGCGAGCAAAAAGCAAATGTACCAGGACTTCTACGAGGAGGTGCGTCAGCAAGAGAGGCCACTGGGGCGCAACTTCCACCAACTCGGCGCGAAACGCCACATCCAGTACTTCAGGTGCGTAGGCTTCAAATGGTACAGGTCGCCACCATCGGACAGAGTCACTGACGCTTGTGTTCGGACAGCGAGGTGGCCGCTCTCGCGCACACGGAGCTTGACATGGTCGGCGTCCAGCTGCTTGTTGACGCGGTGGGTCTCGCCATCAGCTTCCCGACCGAGTTCCGGACGGCGACGTACTTGCTGGACCCGTCATCTGGCAAGTGCACGAGGCGCTTCACGCCCAAGGGGAGCCCAGTGGAGCTGGTCAAGACGTTTGGCTAGCGCTGTCGTTTCCATTGGTCGTGTGCGTGGACGGTTCCGATTATTGGTTGACAGAGGCGCTAGGACCGCGTCGAAGCATGTGCTTTATGCCATGCATAATAAATGTGCTTTGCCTTTGCATCCACGAGTTATCCGTTCCGGTCGGTTGGTCTGAGCTCAGCAACACTCACTGACTATGATGCCAGGGTCGTGAAGTTGGCGACGGGGCCGACGCGTCCGTCGGTTCCCCATGCGGCAACGCCCGCGACGGCCACAAAGAACGTCATGTTCGGCTTGAGGTCGTCGATTGCCGTCGAAGTGGCGAGTCCTCGGTAGACCTCGACCGAGTTGAGTCGCAGCGAGTACCCGTCGACGTCCTCTAACGCCTCCCACTCGATCCGCGCGCCGGTCGTCGAGATGTTAAGTACCGACGGCGCGACTTCAGGCCTGTCAATCGTCAGGTACGTCGCTGTGGCCGTCATCGACAAGTACTAGCGAATGTTAGTGATATCTTTGAGAACCAGCAGCTGGATGAAGCACTCACGCATCGTTTCGAGGTAGGAGCTCCATCCCCAGGCGGCGTAACCCTGGACAAAGAGGCCTAGGGCCACGGATTGGGCCACGGCAGCCGTCCGAGTCGAGAAGCGCGTGATGGGGAGGAAGCAGGCGCCGATCATGGTGTGGTGGAAGTGGAAATCCATCGACGGGAACAGCGCCCAGGACAGCAGCACCGCCAGAGCCACGGCCAAGTACATTGCCACGAACCTGCGCCACTTGCCGCTCTTGTACAGCTCGCGCGCGAACTGGACGCAGCACCAGAGCCCTGCCAGCGCCGCCAGCCCGTACACGACGAAAGTCCCGGCGTTTGTAGCCGTCTCCTCGTACCCGCCAAGGTCCACGTTGAGCCACGGCAGATACGCGAACATGTTGAGATGCAGCAGCAAGTGGTACGGGAGCACGTAGCAGAGCGCCCAGAGCACCGCGCGGCGGCGAGTCGACATGATTCGCCACGCCCCGAAAGTGTACGCAGCCGCGAGCCGGTAGGCCAGAGAGCTGGCTGCAAGCAGGACGAAGACCTCGCCAAACGACTTGATGGCCACGAACGTGTAGTCCACGCTGCGGGGCTGGCCGATCAAGCGGACGTAGAAGAAGCCCCAGGCCACGAGCACGTGGAACGCGACGCCCGGCGGGAGGTCGGGGGAGAGTGCGTAGCCCATGAGCACGACGACAGCGACCGCGAGGATGGCCCACGACAAGTCGGAGCAGAAGACGCTGGAGGCCGCGCGGAACTCGATCGTCTTTGGGAACCACGAGGGGAACGCCGTGGAGGTGACGGTATTGGCCGTGGAGCCGCGAAACGCGTCCGCAGAGCCTGGTGGTTGTCAAAAATGAGTGGACGCCAGTGAGGATGATTGATAGCAGGAGCTCGATGCGACCAGCCAACTCACCCGCGTAGCGATAGAGCGCGCAGCCGCCGTTCAGGCCAACGACGCCGGCGTGGATGGCCGCTCGGCAGATGCGCGAGTCGGCTCTGTACGGCCCCGACCCGTAGACTGCGAGCGCGGACGATTGATCTGCAAGCACCGCGGCACGTCCAGTGAGTTGGTATACGTTGTACGTTAGTCGCAGCAACACCCAACGCAACGTACCGAGTGAGCACCGACTGGGGCACCGGAACGCGCTCCACTGCGTCTCGAACGGCCGGCAGTCGACTCCCCAGAGTCCGCAAGAGGTTCCGAACCCCCACGTCCTGCAGCTGAGGAACTCCGGACGAGCGTCGGCGAGGCCCACGTCGTCGTCCATGCGAGCGGCGAAGAAGCTCAGGTAGAGCAGCAGGACAATCAGGGACAGGCCGACGGCCGAGTAGATCCCGACGGCCATGTGAGTGCGTTGGATCCGAACTTGGTGCCGCCATTTCGGCGGAGACGTCGACGTCGGCGTGTCTGGATGCTGGGAGAATCCACCGTGCCACTTGCTCGCGCTCTGCCTCTCGGCGTCACAGTTGCAGCCGCTACTGCCGTTGTTGCCGCTCGCGATCGACGAGCACGAACGGGAGCGCAGCGTGCGCATGTTGACGACCTGCGAAGACGGCATTGCTCGTGACGGCTCGGAACGACCGAGTTGGTGTGGTAACGGACCGCGATGGATCAGTTGGATGGACATCGGATGAAAATGAAGACTCCTTGGGCCATCTATCTTTAGGGGAGCACCAGGCTCCAGAACGGCACAACGGTATTCGGTAGCGGAGGCGTGCTTGAAGCTCTCATTAGATGGCCTAGAGGCTCCAGTACATCCGGCAGTAGGTGTTCGCATCGTTGCTATCCTTTGCTTGCGCTGCTGATTGAACTTTATAAAGGTGTTGCGCACCACCACCACCATCATCCCTACCGCACTGAGTCACTCACTGCACGAGTCGGTTGCTGGCACTGCAGAATCCGACAATGCACGAACGATATCGCACCACAAACTGCCGACGCACTCGTCCGCTGAAGCCCGGTTTGTCTTGAACGCTGCCTGCGTCATCGGTGTCGGGCGTGAGCTGTCGAGTGTCCTATTGCACCCAGAGCGAGACGACAACACTGCGACACTACATACTCGGTGGCCCGCTTCACGATGGAACACGCGTCGGCTCAGCTCAACGCGGTCTCTAACACTCGCTGCGTGACTTCGGCGGCCTCGCGCACGTCCCGATCCGTCTCGCTCTCCGGCCGCGCGAGCTGTCGCACAATCTCTAACGTGCTCTCGGTCGCGTTGGGGTCGTTCAGCAGCGGAACGACCTGCGCGAGCGTGCGCAGCGACCGGAAGCGGAGGTTCGGCGTCTTGGACGTGCACCCTTCGACGACCATCTCAATCATATCGCGCAGCTTGTCTAGGTGCTTCAGGTCGTCAGCAAGCAACTCGACAGCGGTGAGGCCCGTCACGCGGCTGTTGAACGTAGCTTGGAAGCACGATGAGACCCGCGGAACACACTTGTCCGCGAGCCACTCACTGCCCAGCGCCTTCGCGAGAACCGGCAGCTTTTGGCACGCAACGGCACGAACATCGTGAACTGCATCGCCCAACATATCGAGGCAGACGTCCGCGAACTCTGCAGGCATCGCAGAGCCATCGTCGCGCTCCGCCCACGCTGCCACACAGTCGACAAACTTGACGCGCACGCGCCACTGCGCCGACGTCTGGAGCGCCTTAATGCATGGGAAGATCATGGACGCGACTGCTTCGGCGGAGCTGTCGCAGTAGCGAGCCATCTCCTCCAGCAGCGACGCGCGGACCATCGCATCTTGGCTATCGTCTAGGAACTGGGTGAAGATCGGCACCAACTCGTCGTAATGGTGAGGTCCAATAAACTGCAGCGATTTGCCCACCGACTTGGCCAGTGCGAGTCGGACGGCAGCCGCGACGTCCGTCGAGAGGCCGTACGTCGCCGGCAGCACTGATCGAACAATCTTGGCCTGAGCCTTGAGCACTGCTTCGTCCTTGCTGTTCGCGAGAGAAGTGCCGACCGTGTGGGGCGACGAGCTGTTGTCACTCGTGGAAGTTGTGTCAGATTCGTCCGTGTTGTTGCTGTCGTTTCCGTCAGCTGACGGTTCCTGCGTGTCACGCGCCGGCTTTTTGGTCTGGTGCGCAGCGATATCGACGAGCGCCTCGCCCAGAAGGAACGCGCCTTCAGCACATGCGCGTCGCACCTCAACCGTCGGATCGCGTACCATCGCCACAAAGTGGTCGACGATGATGTCCGAGTATTCTGCGCCGAATTCGCGGCAGAATGCGGGCAGCGTGCGCGCTGTCTCGAGACGCACCTGCCATGACGAGTCCGTCGTGTATGTGTTGACCAACGGCACCATCTGGCAAAACAGCAAACGCAGCGACTCCTCCGAGTCAGTGCTACCGGCATCCGACAACGCTGCTTGCCGCAAACTCGTCGCCAACTTGATGCATGCCTTGACGGCGAAGATACGCACGATGTCGTGGCTGTCAGCCGTTCCCTTCTCCAGCAACTGTACCGTCCAAGTCGCAATCGACTTGCCTCCAGCAATCGCGAGATCGGCGATGACCGAACAGACCGCGCGGCGAACAAGCGGGTTATCGTCGTTGCAGAGGCGATCAAGCATACCACGGAGCTGCACCCGCGTATCGCCATACACGCGCGGGTAGACCATTGCCAGGAGCGCGATCGGAACAATCCGCGCCGTCGGGCTCGAGCTGATACTCAGACGAGCAAACATCGGGATGAAGATCGCGTCCACATCTTGGTCCGACAGCGACAGTAGCAGCATCTTGAGCACGTTCACCATCACGTCCCAGGTCGCGTGGTTCTCGATGATCGACAGTCCTTCGATTACATACATCACCACATCCAGCAGCAGCTCGTACCGATGGCGATTTATATCGCGCGCACACGGGATCGGAGGCTGCTTGGTACTGATGTACTGGTGCATCTTCGCCGCCCGCACCGCCAGCCACCCAAGGAATTGAATTGTTCGGATGACCGTGCTTTCGCCCTTGTCCTCGCACTCGTGGATCGAGACAAACAGGTTCAAGAGGAAGCGGCGCTCAGCGCACATCTCGCCGTTGCTCTCTTCCTCCATGGAGTCCATTTCGCTCAGCAGCGCGCTGTCCCATTCATCGGCTGGCGGAAGCAAACGGTCGAGTGGGTTCTCGTACTCGGTATCCAGCGTCGGCGGGTGATACTCCTCCGTGCTCAAGTACTGGAACAATGCGATCGCGACCTGCTTCGGAAACGCGAGTATCGCCTGGTGGATCTTTGCCTGGAACACACGAAATGACATGCGGTCCTGCTCAGGAATCGGCCTCTCCGTCTTCTGCTGTCGAATGTTCATCGCGAGCTGCTTGCGCAGCGCCTTGTAGTCTGCTTGCGGCACTTGAATCAACTCGAGCTGTAGCGGTCGCGACGCCGTCTCGATCATTCGGAGTGTCTCCTTGTGCGTCAGGTGCGTGATGGGGGTGCCATTTAGGGACACGAGCCAACTGGATCGCTTCACCGAGGCGCGTTCAGCAGCCCCACCGGCCTTGATATCAACTACAATCGTGCGCTAGATGCGAATGGGCACATACACAACAAACGTTATACGTTAGACAAGATAAGCACGGACGTAGAAGATCGTGACAACCGTCAACGTACCTCAAGAATGTTCTCGACCGTCAGACCGAGCGGGCCGGATGGAATGGATGCGCTGTACGGGGGTTGGCCACCCATCACCTTGGTTGGCTGTTCCGGATCCCAGTCGTAGCCAATAACGCGGCGGAAGTCGCTCACAACGCGGTCTTCGTTCAGGTAGGTGTTCACTGCAAGGTCGAGGCTGAACTCGGACGCGAGCAGCAAATCAGCGAGCGCCTTCAGCTCTGCGTCAGGTCCTGCGATCGCGTCAATCATGGACTCCACGGCGCGGCACATGATCTGCAGACCGTATTTGGGCTCCACCGGTCCAGTATTCGTCTTTCCTGACGTTGCGTCGTCCGCAGACTCCATCACAACATCGCCATCGCTGTCAAGCTGATTGGTGCCAATCGGAGATGGCGCCTTCGCGGCACTGTTGCTTGGAGCGCCTGCCTGATTCGTCACGCAGCCATTTTCAACTGGAGCAGCGGCCTTCGTGGTGGGCGTTGCGGCTTGGGCACCGCGGGGATGCGCCTCCGGAGCACGGCGCAGTCGCATTGCCGACGGCACGATGATTCGCTACAACGACACACGCAGTCACGCTAGATCAGGACACTTGCAATTTCAGTGCGATTAACACTCTGACCACAACCACGTACCTCCTTGGACAACTGCTGCACCACCATGCTGCAGTTTTGTTCGTTCAGCACGGTCTCCCGGAACGTCAGCAGCACGTCCGACTTCTGGATGCCTGCAGCCGCCGCCGGCCCGCCGGGCTCAACGTGTTGCACAACTGCGCGCCCGAACACGTTGCCAATCTGCCACCGAAAGTTGCTGTTGACCATGATGACCTCGTACGTGCCCGGTCCGGTGAGCGACTCCGCAGACGCGCTGTCGTCTCGCGCTGGCGCGGCAACAGCCTGCGGAGCCCTCGCGGCGGGCGGCGCATGCGACGACGGGGGCGCCAAAGGCTCCAGTTGGTGCGTTTCGATCGGAGCCTGCGCTGACGGTGTCTGCGGCAGTGCGGCCGACGACGGCGACGGTGCCACGGGGGCCGGCGGCGGCGCGGTTTGCACCGCCTCGGCCGCAGCGGGCCGCGCCAGTACCCCTGCTTGCTCCTTGGCGCTAGCTTCCTCGTCCTCGTCCTCGTCGCCCTCGCTAAACTCCTCCGCGTCGGCGCCGCCGTTTTCGGCAAAGTAGATCTCGACCGCCTTCTGTAGGTTGTTCTTGGTGCGGCGCAGCAGGTCCAGGATCGCCTTGCGATCGACGTCTCCTCCGAGCAGGTCGTTCAGCTCCCGCGCCTGCGGGGTCCAGTCGTCCGCGTCGTCTGCGTCGTCCGCGTCGCCTTCGACGTCGTTCTGCTTGAACTCGGCGCCGTTGGCCGCCTCCGCCTGGAAGTACAGGTCCACGGCCTTGTTGGGGTCGTTGCCGGCCTCAGCCAGCAGTGCCACGATGCGGTCGCGCGAGACGGCCGCGTCCCCGATGATCGCGCGGATCACCTCCACGAGCGCCTCCTGCTTCTTCGCGTCCATGTCGGGAAGGGAGGGAGGGGAGAAGGGGCGGCAACGCACGGGGGGAAGCACCTAGAGGAAGGGGACGACTGCCTGTCTCGGTCGACGGAGCGGGGGGAGGGAGAGAATAGGAGAGAGAGGCCTATACAGACACCGAGAGAGGTAGGAACGAGCGAGCGAGCGATCGGCAGGCGGGTGGGCAGTACTGAAGCGCGTGGGAGGAAGGCCGAGGTGACCGATGATCGCTCTCACTCACTCACCCCACTGGCCTTTTTTTCCGAGTCGGCCGCTCCCCGTTCTTCTTCTTCCACGCTTTTCTGTCTTGTGTGAGTCGCGCCGTGCTTCACTATGGTGTGTAGGTGGGGACATGAGCGGAGCGATATTACCCTGTATTTTTGTTAATACCGATCTTATCGAGTATACCGGTAAGATACCGTTACTTTACAGTTCAAGAACCGGCGCGCGAGCGACTGACAGACCGAGCGCGCCAAAACGGCAAGAGAACCCGAACGGACCGACCGACCGACGGACGAGAATGGCGACACCCGAGGCGCTCGCGGCCGTCCTGGTGCGTTGCGGAGGCGACCGAGGCGCCCATAGCGATCATATTATGAACGAGTGCGTCGTGTATCCCTCTTGCGGCCGTCATGACGTTTGGTTTTGGTGAATGCTGCCGTCCAGGGCGATAATCTGCGTGCGAAGGTCCGGAACTCCAAGATCCTGGTTGTCGGCGCTGGCGGCATCGGTACGGCGATTTACCCACGCTTATATCTATAGCGACAGCTTCACAATACTAACGCCGGTGCCACTCAACTGCGACCAGGCTGCGAACTGCTGAAGAACCTGGTGCTGAGCGGCTTCGAGGACATCCACCTGATCGACCTGGACACGATCGACGTGTCGAACCTGAACCGACAGTTCCTGTTCCGTTCGTGCCACGTGGGCCAGTCCAAGGCGCTGGTCGCGCGCGAGATCGCGCTGAGCTTCAACCCGAGCGCCAAGATCACGGCGCACCACGGCAACATCAAGTCGAGCCAGTTCGGCATCGACTACTTCCAGCAGTTCACGCTCGTGCTGAACGCGCTGGACAACGTGGACGCGCGCAAGCACGTGAATCGCCTCTGCCTCGCGACCGGCACGCCGCTCATTGAGAGCGGAACCACCGGCTACCTGGGTCAGGTGTCTGTGATCAAGAAGGGCGAGACCGAGTGCTACGAGTGCACCCCCAAGGCGACGCAGAAGCAATACCCCATCTGCACGATCCGCAGCACGCCCGAGAAGATGGTGCACTGCATCGTCTGGGCCAAGGAGTGCTACAAGCTGTTGTTCGGCAAGACGGAGGACTCGATGCTGTGGGAGGACCCGGCCAACGAGGAACAGTCGGCTTTCATGCCGCTCGTGACTCGCCCAGAAGGCATGGCCTTTGACGCGGCGTCGATCGAGAAATACGCGACTGGAGTCTTCCGCGGCCTCTTTGAGTTTGAAATCAAGAAGAAGCTCGAGATCAAGGCGTACAAGACGGCTCTCAAGGTGCCCCACCCGCTTGTGCTTGAGGAGATCGTCGGGTCTATGATCATCCAGGACATTTCGCTGACGACAGCCGACGCCGCCGCGAACGGAGGGGATAAAGTGTGGAATGACCGTGACGTGTGGAGCGTTGCCGAGTGCACCAAGCGGTTCGCAGCGTGTATCGCTCGCCTGCTCGGTTCTGAGGAGGCTCGCGCCAACCTGGGAAGCTACGAGTTCGACAAGGACGACGCGATCGCGATGGAGTTCGTGACGGCCGCTGCGAACTTGCGTGCGGCGGTGTTTTCGATTGCCATGGAGTCGCTGTACTCTTGCAAGGGCATTGCAGGCAACATCATTCCAGCCATCGCCACGACAAATGCGATTATCGCGGGCTTCCAAGTGCTCGAAGCGTTCAAGATCGTGGCGGCGGACAAGCCCATCGCCGAGGCCTGCAAGGTCACGTACTGCAACCGCATGTGGAACGTGCGTGGCGTGCTGCTCGAGTCGAGCCACCTGCAGAAGCCCAACCCGCAGTGCTATGCCTGCTCGCAGCAAATCGTCGAGCTGGCCATCGACACCAAGCAGGCGCATCTTCGCGACCTGGTGGACAAGGTGCTCAAAAAGAAGCTCGGCGTGAACGAGCCCACGATCTCGATCGGCGCCAACACCATCTACGAGGAGGGCGAGGACGCCGAAGAGAGCTTGGCGGTGAACCTGCCCAAGCTGCTCGTGGACCTGCCCGGCGGCGGCATCAAGCACGACACGACGGTGTCGATCGAGGACTTTTCGCAGGACTTCCGTTGCGCCATCCGTGTGCTGCACAAGGACGCGGAGGAGTTTGGCGAGGAGGCGACCGAGCTGTTCGCGCTGGGTGGCGACATCAAGGAGCTCGAGAAGAAGGCGGAGCGGGATGAGACCAAGGAAGGGGACGAGGAGTCCAAGCAAGAGGGAATTGCTGACGAGGACGGCGACGACGGCGACGACGACGACGACGACGACGACGACGACGACGGGTTTGAAGTCGTGGACGTCGTTGCGGCGCCTGCGTCGAACAAGCGGGCATCGGGAGCCCCCGATGGTCAAGTCGGACTTGACGCCAAAAAACCCAAAATAGACGAGGCGTGAGTGCCCAAAATAAGAGGGGCGATTGGCCAACAGGATCTTTTTCCTGTTTAACGGTGGGATAGTGCTGCGATACCGATATTTGGATATAAAGTATACACCAAACTATACATCGAAGGATGGTGCTGGTGCTTGCGCTTTCTCCGTCGAAGTCACTTGAAGCTGGTGTGCACCACATAGTGTATACCAGTGTATACCATCGGAGGCCGAACCCGTAGAAGGAACGAGTGTTTTCGCGCCGACCGATCGCGGAATCGATCGATCGGAGCGGGGGAAATCGGCCACGCGCCTTACGGGAGGACAAGCGGGCGCGTTGCGGGCGGGATCATGGACGACAGGAGGCGCCAGCTGGACCGCGAGGGCGCGGGGGCGGCGGCGGCCGTAGAAGAGGCGCTGGGGCCGCACGCAGCCGTCGAGAACGAGCCGGAGGAGCCAACGATTGACGGCCAGAAGGACGCGGACGAGAGCGACGTCGCGATCGAGGCGGTCGACACAGACCCGGAGTACGCGCTGATCTCCGTGAAGGAGGGGGATGAGGAGGAGCAGCAGCCGTTGGTGGTCGATAGCGAGAGCAGCGCGCAGGTGACGGAAACGGACGAGCAGGTCGGTGACGACGACAAGGCGGCGGCCCCACCGTCGGCGACTGTGCAGGTGGACAAGGGTGCTTCCTGCCCAGCAGCCGCGCCGTCGATTGAGCCTGCGCCTGCTGCTGCAGCGCCCGAGACGAGCGACGTGGTGGTGATTCCTGTGGACGCTGACGCCCCAGAGGCTCCTAGAGAGAACACCACTGACGCGGACGCTATCGTTGCGGCGCCGTCCTCTACGGCAACGCACCGTGAAGAGCGCGAAGAGCAGCAGCAGGAGGAAGCGATCGAGCTGAGTCTGGCGCTGAGCGACAGCAGCGTCGAGCCGTCCATGAGCGAAGCCACGCAGGAGCGCGCCGACGTCGAGTCCAACTGCACGCCGGTGAACACGGACGCAGAAGTGGACGTGGCGGCGTCACTGAACGGGACGAGCACGCCACTACTGCCGCCGGCTGCCAGACGCAAGCGCAAGCGCTCCAAGAAGCTAAGCTACTCGAACCGGTCGCGGTCGGCGGCGCTGGCACGGCTGAAACTCGAGGGGTTCAAGCCGCCACCGGTGACAGTCGCCTCGGAACACACCGATCACGCACATGGAAAGAAGCGCCACTTGGATAACGGGCAGCAGGTGATGGCGTCGCCTGGCCAGGAGTCGACGTTCCTGTACCCGTCCACGCCTACTGGAACCGCGTGGCAATGGGACTCGTGCGAGATGTACTTTACCCCGATCAACCAGGAGAACCTCGATGATTTGGAGCGCATCCGGAAGAGCCAAGCCAACGTTGTCGCGGCGAACCCACGAATGTGCCGAGGGATTCAGATTGAGCACGCGCAGCTGGACGCGATGCTGTCGGACGCTTCGGACCGCACAAGCGCGCACGTGCGACTTGACCAGCGACGAGGCCGGTACTACCGTGACGTGTGGGAAGAGGAGGACTTTGTGGCCGCCGCGCGGAGAAAGCGGTTCGCGCTTGACAGTGAGCAAGACGATATCCCGGCGGCTGTGCATTCATATCACGATCTCGTGTTTGGATATGACGACGACCTCTTCCGCGACTACGTTGCGCGCTTGGAATCAGCTGCTGCCACGACCGTTGCCGACGTGAAGAAGAATGGCGTGGTGGCTCCAGCGCCGCAGCTCGAGACAGAATCACCGCAACCACAGAGGACGGCAGCGGCGACGCGCCGATCCTCAAAGCAGAGTAGCAGTAGTAAGCGCGGCAAGAAGTCGGCGCGTTCTTCCCTGAAGCAGGTGGATCCCGTCGCTCCCTCCCCGCTGAACGACGTTCTACCTCTGTTCCCGTGCCACCAGTTCCATCCTGGATCATTGGGGTGGTGGAAACTCGCCAAGGACAAGCACGCGAAACAGGTAATCCCGGCCGATCTCGCTTAGTGGGTGCCAGTACTTGCGTAGGGACTGACTCAGTCGGTTGTTGCTGTGTGACTCATAGCCGGATTACACTGCTGTCCACCCGGCATCCTCCTGCCGTGACCGCGTGCCTGTCCGTTGGAGAGAAGAAGCGAAGGCGCATCGGAAGCGCATTCAAGAGGAGGAAGATGCGAAGGTTGGAGACGGTGAAAACGATGCCACTGGCATAAGCTGTGATGACACGAATGGCCACAAAGGCGCCGAGTCCGAGAACAAGGCGGGACCATCCGGATCCACGGCTGACAGCACCAGTTACAGCTTTCAAGATCCTCCTCTTTTGAATTTGCCCTCGTTCGGCAACGATGGGCTCGAACAAGACGAGATTTCGCGCGCGATCGCTGCGTCTGTTGCCAAGCTCGTTCCGCTCTCAATGGTCAACTGGCGCACTCTCCAAACAGTGTATGAGCGCGCGGCCTGCGCGCAACAGTGCGCATCGATCTTCGACGCCGAAGCCGCTGCGAAGAGGTCGCTCGAGCATTTGTACACGAGCATGTTCGCATCGCCGCAGGAGCTGCAGCCAGTGGGCGACACCAGCGCGTTGCCAGCGGTATCAACGTCGAGTTCGAATGCGGAAGCAACTATGGGTCGCGGCCGTCAACCAGTGTCGCTAAACACGCGTCCGCGCGATCTGGTCGCCTTCAGCTCGCGCCCTAGCTTGTCTGGCGATGACGCGTCGATGGCTGTGGCGGCGTCAGTCGAGTTCGCCATGTCGCTGCAAAAGGGCGACGTGGCCGACGTGCTGGATCGGAGCGGTTGCTGGAACGATGGCGTCGTATTGGACGTCTTCGTCGAGGGCGGGCGGTACCCCAAGTTCGTGCTCGTCCGGCTAGCGCTGTGGTCGCACGAAGTGGTCGAGTGGGTCGGCGTCTCGGAAGGCCGATTGCTGCCGCGCGGAGTGGCCGCGGGCAAGATGGAATTCGTGCTCTCGCGCTCGCAGTTTCGCGCCAAGAAGCTCTCGCTGACCCGACAGATCGCGGACGTGCTGGAGCAGTCGTATCCGCAGCGACGGGCGCGGCTCGAGGCCGCTGCGCAGAAGGAGACGCAGTTCCATTCGCGGTTGATGCAGCTGGAGGAGGGCAAGGCGCTGCAGAAGCGCAAGCGGAGACGCGTTGGAGGCGCTGGAGCTGCTGTTTAGGAGGGAAAGTCGAGTTGAGCGCGCGACCAGATAATAACAACACGTGACAACGGCGATGCGGATGGTGACGTTGTGCACGTTGCGTAAGGTGCATGTGATGCTCTCCTTCGTCAGCCCAGGGTTCAGCCTCACCGTGATCGCTTCCCAGCCAAGTGGCATACTTCGCGGGTAAATATAGGCGGCGAGGGTGGCATGGTCGGGATATTTAAAGGGCGACGCAGTCGACGATCACACTCGGCATGGAGTTGACACAGCCCTTTCGACGACGGCGCTATCCCACCAGCCCCTCGATTGTCTAGTTCGCACTTGATACTACTGTGGTGAGCATCAAAGTGGCACAAGGCGATCTCGGCGAGCATGTCGTCGACTCCACTCCAGCGCAGCTACTTCCGCGGCGCGACGTCGGCTCAGGGCGGGGCTTCTTCTCCCTCCTCGGGCAAAAGCGGCAGGTTCCACAGCGAGTTCCCGGGCAAGCCGCGCAAGCGGCTCCAAGTCGGCGCGACAAACCTCTCCAAGGGCGCGTCGACGCCGGCGATCCTGGCTCGATCTGGCAGTCTGAACGCGAAGAAGCGAGAGAACCCCGCGGCAGTGACTACACATCTCAGCGAGACCAATATCGAGCTGATGAAGGCGTCATTAGCGGCAGGGAACGCGTGGACAGGGGCCTCCGTAGTGCCGTTGGGCAGTCAAGATGCCTCGCTAGTGGTCCAGTCGGCGCAGCGACGGCGGCGGGCAGAGCTGTCGGCAACACAGTTGATGTTTGGAGGCAAACTTCCTCACCTGGAACCTCTTCAAGCGGCAACACAGGCGGCATCACCCGTCGGTCTCAATGGGATCGCCAATGGCACTTACGAACCTGCTCGGGCCACGAACGCAGAGGTCGAGTCCCAGGCGATGGCGCGCATGAAGCTGCACGATGCCTTCCTAGACAAGTACGGCTCGATGCGTGCCGTGTTCCGCGCGTTCGACAGCGACGCCAACGGCATGATCTCGGCCCAGCGCTTCTATGACATGGTCGAGGCTGCAGAAGTGGATCTGACCGCCGATCAGGTGCGCGAGCTGTACCGAAGCGCGGACGTCAATGGCGACAACACCATGGCCTTCCAGGAATTTATCCAGTTGTTTACGCGTGAAGAAGCATCGAACCCGGCCAGCGACAGCGTCTACAGCCCTCTGCGTCAGCCGACGGACCTCGTAGCCGACCCGAGCTCGTCGTTGGCACTCAAGTACCGGACACCGCTGGAGTTGTCGCCCCGGTCGCGTCGCCGGATGAAGCAGCTGCGCGTCCAAGTGACGGAAGAACTGACCAAGAAGCACGGCGAAGCGCTCAGCGTCCATGGCGGCAAGCACGAGCTGCTGCTCGCGTACGCTTTCAAGAACCTCGACAGCGATAACGACGGGTTTCTCTCGTACGACCAGGTCGAGCGCGCACTGGGCAGCGACTACTTGCAGCTGGGGATCCCTGCGAACGACATGGCCGAGATGCTCCACCTAATGGACCGCAACAGCGACCGCAAGATCAGCACGCGCGAGTTCGTGCACTACTTCGCCGCTGGCGCGAGAGAACCACCCACCGACCTGATCGACAACGCGCGCAAGAAGGAGCTGGCCGCGCTTCACGCCAAGATGGCGGTCCAGCTCACGCCCCGAGAGGAGATCAACCCGCGCCCGGCAATCGTCGAGAGACTGGAGGAAGAGGATGACTCACGCGCTGACGTGCCTCCGGCCAAGGGATGCATGCAAGAACAGCTCCTGCGACGCACCGTGGCCAGCTTGAAGCTTCATGACGCAGTTGAAAGTCAAAGGCAGCGGGTCCATCCGCGCCGGTTGGCATCCTCAGTCTCCGTGCCGACTCTGCGTCCATCAACGACGCCGGACGCTGCCATGACGTCGCTGTATCCGTCGGCTTCAGGCGGCGACGCGTCAGTTCATGGATCAGAGGCATACATGGAGCCGCCTAACATACGAGAGAGCCGTCGCTCGCTCACGGCCCTGACCATGGGCCTTGCTGGCGACGGTTGCGCCTCCTTGACGACGGCGCCGGCGCCTCAGGACCGGTTCTGGCGGCGCCGACTGGAGCGAACCGACTGGTCGCGCGTCGGAGTCGGCGGTGACGGCACGCGTGCCGATTCCGCGCTCTTCTCTTCTCCGTCTGACCGATTCACGACCACCTCCGTCGCGGCGCACAGCCCCGTCACCCGCGCGTTCCCGTCCTCCATCGCTGACGGCGCCAACGGCCGCGCTATCAGCGTCGCGACCGCGAAAGGAGGCGTGCTGCTGGTCCGCGAGGGAAAGTCTACTGCGGCGAGTGAGCACGAGGCGCGGGAGGAGCGCCAAGCCGCGCGGATGGCGCGCACGAGCGCGCACGTGGGCAACATGGCGGCCGCGCGCGAGAGGGAAGAGCAACTGCGGGGCTGGAAGGCGCGCGCGCGCGTGCGGCGCACCGCCGGGGAGAAATTTGCGTACCTGGACCGCCTGCAGGAGGCCGAAACGCGCCTGGCCGCGCGCGAGATGCACATGCACAAGCGCCACGGGGGCGCCGCCTTCCTCCGCATGTGGGCGGGCAGCGCCGACTCGCAGTTCAACGCGTCCTCGTAACGGTGTGGGCGGGCCACTTCAGGTTAAAGTGCTAACTGCTGAAGGTTACACGCCATTAAGTGCGGGGTACGGTCGGTCCACTCGGACTTAGTGAGTGGGAAAATCGAACTTACCGAAACGCACTTGGGTGGGTACTTCGAAGTATCGCAATGAGCGGCAGGAGCGTGCCGCTCTGGGCCGGCGAGCTCACGGGGCCGGCGGTGCAGTACGACCCTCGCGAGCGGCAGTACCGACTGGACGGAGCGCCGGGCGTCCCGGCGTTCCGTTGCGCGCGCTTGCTCGGCGTCTGCGTGAGCGTGAGCAACGCCACGCCGGCGCAGTCGCCGCGGTTCCAGCATCACCCGCTCGCGACACAGCTGGAGATTGGTGATCCCCTTGACGACGCAGAGACTGCAAGCTATAACGACTCTGACGTCCGCTGTGGCCTGCGTTGGCAGACGACGGGACTGGGGTCGTGCGCGTGCGAGTCGGTCCGGGGGTTCACGTTGAACAGGATGCGACGCTTACACCCGGCTTGCTGGTGCGGATTTAGATACTGTAGCCCTTATGAGAAGGATCCTGTGCAGGCGTATTCTCACTCGTTGTGATCTCTCGCCCTGTTACGCTTCTATTTACCGGCAGATCGACTGTCTGGGCACCATTTCGGAGCCGTGGCCGCCGACCGACGCCACGAGGTCCAGTCGCTGGATCGACGCCACGAGCGTCAGCGTGGCCGACGACCGCAATCTCGAGACCCTGCGCATGCTCCAGCTCGTCAACATGTATGGGACCTGCGCTAGATTGTACGCTCGTACGTGTCTTCTGTGCGTTCACTGATGGTGCGTTCTCGCTCCGCCAGGCGCCAGCAAGACCTCAGCAAGCAGGAGCTCACCGACACTCGGTTACAGCTAGAGCTTAGTCCATTTCCGAGTGTCTGCACCTCCGGCGCCAAGCGCAAACGCCCTGCCGCTTCATCGTCATCGATGATGCCGCAGCAGAGTCTGGCCTATCAGGAGGGCGTATCAAGACCCGGAAGCTCCCTCGGGCATCCGGCGCGACCCACCAACGTGATTGAAAAGCCCATGGATATGCGATCGTTGGCGGCGACCGGTTCGAACGTGCTTCCAGCTGAGTACCAATTCAAAGTGCCGCCAGCCGACCACGATCTCATCGCCAGAGGCATCAAGACGCTCGAGATCCGGTGCGTTATCCTCTTGTCAAGTACTTCGAGGTATAGCTCATAGACAAACCGCCTAACCAGTTGATTGTGCTGTCGGTGACGATGCGGGCTGCGTGTCCGTTTGCAGGCTGAATGTGGCGCCATACTCGATCATTCGCGCCGGCGATCGCATCACCGTCAATGCGCAGACTGTCGCCATGGTCGCGGCAGTTCGCAAGTACACACAGCTAACGTCTGTGCTGCAGACCGAGGACCTTTCGCACCTGCTCCCACTCTCGGCGTCGTCCTCGGTCAGCGCGATCGCCGCGAGCCAGCGCCACTTTCGCCAGTTCTTTAGCCTCGCAGAAGAGGAGCAGCACGGTCTCGTGGTGTTCCAGCTCGCCGTCGCGACTTCCAGCGCCCAGTCGTCGGCCCAGGCGACCGAAGAAGAATGGAGCAGTACGTACAATCGCAACACGTTTGATGCAAGTAGCTATGGTAGGCTGACCGTGTCACCACTGTCCATCCAATCCAGAACGCATATACGACCACTTATCAGCAAAGCGCGACGCGGGATGCTCCATGGCCGACTTGCGCTTCGCCTTCCCGACGCTGCCCGTCCAGCGAATCTCCGACGTGCTGGCCGATGTAAGTCACATTGTCGCTTTTGACCTATTGGTGCGCATACACTGAACGCACAACTCATCGCTGCGCTTGTGTTGAAACCTTGCGAGCAGCTGCAAATGGACGGTGTCGTCTATATTGCGCAGGATAAATATCGGCTTCTGTGAGCCCACTCGCCTGGTTATTCTTCGCACGAGCTCCATGTAAGAAATGTCGAGCTGTTCGCCCCCAACCTCCCCTCGTCCGTGTGTTGAGTCCCCGCTTGCTATACCGGCGCGCGGTTCTTGAGCCACTCGTGGTCAGCGGCGCGCTCGAGACTCATGCGATCTTGCGGGTTTGCTCGTAGCAGGCCAGTGATGAAGCTCCGGGCGCTAGTGGAAACGCCGCAGCCACGTGGGAACTGGTACTCGACCTGCTCGATGCGCTTGTACATCTCCATCTGGTTCTCGTGATAAAACGGCGTGGCGCCGACCACCAGCTCGTACGTGAGCACCCCGAGGCTCCATGCGTCCGTGCGATGGTCGTAGGGCTTTCCCTGCAACATCTCCGGGCTCAGGTAGTCGGGCGTGCCGCAGAACGTTTGTCGCTTGTCGCGCGGCTTGGGGGCGTGGACGGCCCACCCGAAGTCGGCGAGTTTGATCGTGTGGTTGGCACCAAGCAGCAGGTTCTCTGGCTGTTATATAAACCGAACATGATACGAACGATACATGGTAAGAACGACTAGCCACATTCACGTCACTGGCACATATTACGATTGAGTACATACCTTGATATCGCGGTGGATGACGTGACGGCTGTGGCAGTACTTGAGCGCCTCCACGACCTGCGCCACATAGTGCGCAGCCAGCGCTTCGTCGAAGAACTTGTGCTTGCTCAGCTCCTTGAACAGCTCGCCGTGCGGCGCGTACTCGAGCACGAGGTAGATGCACGTCTCGTTGTAGAAGTAGCCAAATAGCCGGAGGATGTTGGGGTGGTGGAGGCGCACTTGGATCTCAATCTCGCGCTTCAGGTTCATCGTGCCGCCTTCTCGAACCAGAGGCGCCTTGAAGAGCACCTATGCGATAGAACAACCCCAAATGGACGAGACGATCACAGTCAGCGTACGGAAAACGGTACACGCCAACTCTGAGGCACGTATGCCACATATACCTTGAGCGCCACCGTCACGTTGGAGCACCGCTCCCTGGCAAGGTACACGTTGCCGAACTTGCCCTGTCCGAGGTTCTTGGTCACCACAAAGTCGTCCATCTCCCACTTTGGGTTCCCCGTCAAGCGCTCCTCGACCGACTTGATCGGCCGAGTACTGTCCAACGACTTGCGCTTCAGCTCCAGCGACTTGCTCTTCAACTCGGCACTTGTTGTTGTTGTTGCTAGTGTGAGCTGGACGGGGTCACTACTCGTGATCGACGGTGTTGCTGTACTTGCGCTTTTCGTCGCATCTACGCGGACTGCAACTCGCTGTGGGAATGCGCGCATCGTGCTCGGCGGAGACGTAATGGTAATACCGGAGGTGCTGTGTCGACCGCGAGATTGTACGCGGGTTACGCGCTGCTCCCCGGCGTATGACTGCCGCTTTTTCGGATGTTGTCGTGCAAACTCCCGCGGACCCTCCTCGTCCACTTTCTCCAGCTTGCTCTTCACTGAGGCGGCAGGCGCTTGGGGGACGCGTAGTGCGCCGCCTAGCAGTTGAACAGTCCCGAATGACAGCGTTTTCCGCTCGTTCGGTAGATCGTCAGCGGTCTTCTCCTCCTCGTCGGCATCCAGCACAGCTGGAACCCGTCGATCTAGATCATCTCCGTTGATTGCAGCATTGGTGAATCCCAACAGGCTTGATGTCCTCGTGGCGTCCAGCGAGAGCGTGGTCGCGTAGTCCTCCGTGTCGTCACTGCTTCCGCGGGTATCGCGCTGAGAAGACGCGCCGTCCGAGACTCGCAGCGGCGCATCCAGCCACCCAAAGCTGTCCTCCTTCTCGTCATCATCATCGCTGAATCCACCGTTGGAGTCGCCTATTAGCTGGTCGCGCTGTAGAACGGCACGTGTCGGCGTCAGAATCCGCTGTGCGCCGCCCGAGAGCGATGAGATGGCCGCGTTTGGCGATAGAAAGCTCGTGCGCCGCTTCTTGCGCTTCTCCGCGCTGTCCTTGCTCTTCCCGGCGCTGTTGGCGTCGCGACTCGTGTCTGTTTCCCCGCTCGCGGGCGCCGGGGTGGCAGTGCTCTCCTTCTTCTGTATCGCGGGCGTTGTCGGGGTCGCCTCTTCCCGCCCGCTGCCGCTGCTGCTGCGAGCGCTGCTAGTGCTCGATCTCGCCCTCGGAGCCCGCGGCGGCGGCGATCCGAAGGCCACCGACGGCGCCTCCGGTTTTGAATCCTGCGCGTCGCTGGCGTCCGAGTGACCATCGCTGCGTCGCCTCCGCTCCACCCTGCGCGCAGCCCCCTTAGGCTCCCTTCGCGGCGGATTCCTGCCCCACAGGACGAGAAAAGACACGTCAGAACACTTGAGATGCACGCCTTGAGCCGCCGAGGAAGAGGCGTCGCGCACCGGATGGACGCGGACGAGCCGAACGCCTGGGCGGTCGCGCGCGTCGCCTGCGCCGCCTCGCGGGCCTTGCGTCGCTCCGCGCGCCACTTGCTGAGCAGCTCGCGCCGCTCGTCCGCCATGATGATCCCTTTCGTTTCCCGCGTTTTCGAACTGGGGAAACAAGCGGAAATGCGAAATATATTTATGTTTGTATGGCAAGTTCATTACTGAGTATCTCGTGCGGCTCACCTCCCAGGTTTTCTCTGTTTGACTACCGGGAAATCGTCAATTTTGAAGGTTGAATGTTTTCGAGATCCGACACAAGCAACAACATGTTGCATGCTATGTGTTGGACCCGTGTTCCGGATACAGTGCGCGCCATAAGTCTGTGCCGAACAGTTTTTCTTGAATTGTAACGCTAAAAACACAATTTTAACGCTGAAAACAAGGCATTGTGCTCACCAAACAAAATGCTATTGGAGCATATATTTTGTTTTCTCATCCGATC
>JAADXW010000369.1:0-24157 GCA_023337975.1 Phytopythium ostracodes
TGTTCGGCACGCAGGTGCTGCTCGCTCGGACGGTCGGCACGGCATCGTCTGGAGGCAGCGGAAGCAGTGGCGAGTCGACCACTTACGACTACCAAGCGGACGAGATGTGGATCGTGTTCATCGCACTGATCCTGTGCCTGACGGTCCGGCTGCTGGCCATCACGGGCATCCTTTGCCTCCCATGCGACAAGCAAAAGCTGAATAAGCTCGCAACCGGCCCCGAGTCCGTCGCATTGTCCTCGCGCGCATACCCGTGGTGGGTGGTTGTCATCCTCGGTGCGTCTCTGATCGTGGCGACCACGTTCAACACGTTCGTCGTGACGCCCGAGACGTGGTGTCGGCGCGCGTTTGGCGGCAGCGGATGCAAGTCCACCTAGTTCCCCTCTCCTAGCATGTACACTAAGCAAGTATTTGCCGTTTGCCTCTCCTTGCTTGTCGCAATTGCACACATCAAACGTATCTTTTCGAAAATTGGCGGGAGCATCTGAACGGCGCGCGGGAATCAGCTCACTTTTTTCAGTATTCCATCAGTAGTGTTCCTTGTAAGAGTACTGCAATGTGATATACATAAAGTGACACGTCACTTTTCTCTCGTCACTGTAGCGAGGGGGATAGTCCAACGCGTCCACTCCTGCGTCCACTCCTGCGTCCACTAAGTGGATCCGCCGTTGCCGCCGCGTCCGCCGATTTTGTGACCTCGTCCGCTCGACAACACGTGGCTGCTCGGCCCATTGCGATCCGCGTCCGTCCGAAGCGAGCGAGCGACCACATTGCCATCGACTTCGCCCAGCGGCCGCCGCCTCCTTGCTCCTTGCTCCGCCTCCTCCCCCGCTAACACTCGATCCCACGATGGCCAAGCCCGTGCTGTACTCGACCGGCGGCGCCCGCAGCGACTCGAGCATCCTCAACCTGCTCGTGTGCATTGGCGGCATCTACGTGTGCTACCTGTCCTATGGCATCTTCCAGGAGAAAATGTTAGTGCGCAGTCGATAAGTGCGGTGGGTAGATACCGGACGCAGTGATCTAACGCGTGCTGCGCTTCATGTGACGCCGGGCAGCTTCACGTACCGGTCGCCGTCGGGCGACAAGTTCACGTCGACGCTCTTCATGCTGTTCGTGCAGTGCGTGACGAACGCGGCGGTGGCGTACGCGGCCACGTTCGTGTGGAAGCCCGCGCGCGCGTCGCTGCCCCTGCAGCCGTTTGCCTTCACGTCGTTCGCGTACCTGGGTGCCATGCTGTGCAGCAACGAGGCGCTCAAGCACGTGAGCTTCCCCACGCAGGCGCTGGCCAAGTCGTGCAAGATGATCCCCGTGATGCTCATGGGCGTGCTCATCCGCCGGAAAAAGTACTCGCTGCGCGACTACGTGTGCGTGCTGGTCATCACGTCCGGCATCGCCGTCTTCCAGCTCGGCAAGGCCTCGAGCAAGCACGCCGAGCGCGAGAACAGCGCGTACGGGCTGCTGCTGCTCTTCACGTCGCTGACGCTCGACGGCATCTCGGGCCCCAAGCAGGAGGAGATCTCGGCGCAGCTCCGCCCATCGGTGCACCAGCAAATGTTCTACACCAACATTTGGGCCGTCGCGTACACGGGCGTCGGCGCGCTCGTGACGGGCCAGGCGTTCTCGGGCCTGTGGTTCTGCGTCGAGAACCCGGCGATCCTGCAGTCGGTCTTCTACTTCTCCATCTGCAGCGCGCTCGGCCAGAACTTCATCTACTTCACCATCCAGCAGTTCTCGGCGCTCACGTGCACGACCATCACGACCACGCGCAAGTTCTTCACGATCCTCTTCTCGGTCGTCTGGTACGGCCACCACCTCAGCGGCATGTCCTGGGTCGGCGTCGCGCTCGTCTTCGTCGGCATCGGGTGGGAGCTCTCGAGCAAGTACCAGAAGTACCGCGCGCAGTCGAGCATGAAGATGCCATGAGCTCCGGCCGAGTAGACGTAGACGCGTGAGGATGCTTGGTGGCCTGCCGCAACAACAACAACAGCACACTACAGTAATACACTATAGCCTCATGCATGACAGCGAGCGGCGACTGTGCGGGTGGAGCTGTCATTCATCTGATGACAATGATGGTAGCGGCGCTCGACGACCGCTCTTGACGGACGACTCATAATCAAAACTATACACGGGACTTCCTGCTGATCACTTGACTTGGAACGCCACTGCTGCTTCACTACGAGCGCGTTGGCTCGTTACTTGTTGCCAACCACTCACGATCGCTTCTTGGCTGCAGCCGGTGTAAGCGTCGACAGCGACCGCGTACGCACAGGACGAGCGCCGCCGTGCTCGTGCTGCTGGTGCTGATTCGTGCTGGGACCGGAGGCGACGGAAGCGCTGGCGCTAGCGCTGCTGGTGGTGTTGGACATGCTGCTGAGGCTGCTGTTGCTGAGCGTCGGCGTCAATGACGACGTCTTAGAGCCGCGACGTGCCGACTGCCGGGACGAACCAACGACCCCGAGGTCCAAGTGCATGAGCTCCGTGTCGGTGTTCATCATGTCCACGAGCATGTTCTTCATATCCTGGCCGAGGATGTTGAGGTCGTAGTCCCCGCCGTCGTTCTGCAGCCACTTCTGCACCTCCGACTTGAGCGCGGCGATACGCAGAGGATACCGCTTGGCCACCGACTTGCGGAAGCGCTCTTCCTCGAGCAGCCTTAGCGAGTTGCCGAAGAGCCGATCTCTGTTGCTCGCGGATGCCTCGAACTCGCTCATCTTCTCCCGAATCCGGCTGATCTCGCTGTATAGCCCCATGATCGTGCTGAGCGACTCGAGCCGCTTCTGCGCGGATTCCACAGTCTGTTGCACGATCTTCACGTGAGAAATGCATTCTATGACGCGCTGGAGCTGCTGCTTGCCATAGGAGGCCGAGTACACTGCGCTGAACTCGCTGTAGTTCGGGTCAAACTCGGAGAGCAACGAGTCCTGACGAGTCGCAGAAGCCGGCGCGCCTGGCGATTCGTTGCTGTCGTTCTCGTCCTGTCCGCTGGCAAAAGAGACATACTTCGCCAAAACTTCGCGTGCCGCGTTATTCTCCTCGCCGTCCTGGCGTCCGAGGAAGAAGCTGACCCGCTGCTCATCCGTGTCGATGCCGTACTTCATAAAGTCGTCATTCGTCGAATAGAGCAGCGCGCGAATCGAGTTCTCGATCGGCTGGATCAGCTTTTCGAGCTTCTCTTTCCCTTCCACGAGGGCGTCGCGATGGCAGGCGTACTCCTTCGACACGCTGGGCTCCGAACTGTTTTCTCCCTCGCAGATCTCGACACCAGCACTGGATTGAGACTCCTGTGGCGATGGCTCGTGTGGCGTCTGCGTATTCCCGATCACTCCCTGGGTGAGCGCAGCCGCCTTCTGCAACGTTGAGAACAGGAACGAGACGGCATTTGATCTACCGTCGTAGATCTCGACGAAGCAGTCGAGCGCCTCTGCCAACAGCTGGATTGCTCTCGTGCTCACGTCGATTCTACCACCGCTGTTGGTGATAAGCGAAGTCACGGCCAGCACTTGTTCGTCGTCCGGTTCCTTCTCAGTGTCTGGATTCTCTACGCGTGTTCCAATCAGCCCTCGTAGCACGGACACAACGTTGTCTTGATTCAGGCGCATCTCCTCTGAAACGGAGCGAATGGAGCTAAGAAGCTGCTCTGTTTCTGCGACGCGCTTGGCCTTCTCGCTGAGAAGTGAACTCAACAGCACTTCGTCTTGCTGTAAGCGCTCTTGAGCAACTATTTTGTCGCTTGATGCCACCAGACTCTCCAGGATCTGTTGCAGGAACGATTCATCCGGTTTTGCTTGAGTCTTCAACTCCTTGAACTGTTGAAGCTTCACGAAATGACTTCGCACACTACGAACGTCCATGCCGTGAAGCTGTTCGTGCGTCACATGGCGAAAGTCAGCGACATCCTCGAGCTTCATATCGTCGACAAGTTCCTGGATCCGATCCAGCCCAGCGACGCGAGCATTGATGCGCAGCCACAGCTCGTCCGTCAGCTTCTCCCGACAGCGCAAGAGGTGCTTTTCTTGCTCCAAAAGCGTCTTGCCGGCGACGGAATGCAGCATCTGCAGGTCCATGGGCTCGTCCACGTCGATCGCAACCTCGAGCAGCTTGACCATGCCGTAGGTATCGTCGATTCGCTTCTGGATAGCAGCACGAGCAGCTTCGAGACCCTCGAGTTCTTCAGATACCTTTTTCAGCAGCAGCGCATTGATGTCGTTGAACTTGCTTGCTTGGTCCTCCGCGTTCAGTCCAAGCTCGGTCCAGATTTCTTGGCATCGCTATACGAAAATCAGCGAAAGCGTGGTGAGGGAATTGTCAGGATATGTACCGGCAAAATCACATGGGGAGTACTTACGTCCATGAGTCGAATCGACTCCCGCTTCACCTCGCTGGCCTTGAGCGACTCCTCCAGCTCGATGATCCGCTCTTCCATCTTCAATGCCTCCTCGTCCCTCTTCTTCAGCTGATCAGCTAGACATTCTTCACTCTCTTCAAGCGCCTTGATCTTGGCGTTTGCTGCCGTGTACTTTTGAGTCAGCTGGTCTGCTTGTGCTTGATTGAGCTCACTATCGCGGGCACCCATCGCGATGAGCGCGTCATGCATGTCTGTCAGGTCGCGGTCGTGCTTCTCGTTCAGCTCTTGGATACGCTTCTCGGTGTTGGCATCCGGACGTGGGTGCCTCGGTTGTTGAGACGAAGGCTCCTCAACATCTACGTTGTCCATTTCCCTTGCGATCGCGATGTTCACCCGCATATGCGAGTACATCATTTCGATGAGCCGCTTCAAGGTACCTTTGGCGAGCGACAGCGACGATATCGAGTCCACGATCGCTGAAATGCTCTGCAGGTCCTCTGGCCTCGCTTTTAACGCGGCTGATAGATCAGCAATGTTCTCATCGCACTCTCGAAGCCGCTGCTGGTTTGCGGCGAGGAACTCTCGCTCGGTCGAGTTCTCGTCCGGGCTCGCGATCCATCCTTGGATAATGTTCTGCAGAAGGGCAGATCTCCGGCGAATCTCGTGTGACAGCATGGCGTTCAGATCTTCTTTGTCCAGCGATGCCTAGTTCGCACAATATATCACAGGAGGAAGCAACCAAAACGACGTTAGACCGATTCGAGTTTGTCATCAAGCGATCGGCTGGCCACCTTACCTCCATCCGCGACCTGATTGCCTCAACCAGATCGAAAGCTTCGGTCGAAGTCATTTCGTCTCTCGTGAACAGTGATGCCATGAACCCGATGTCCTGCAAGTTCTCATCGAGGTAGGCGGCCATGGCCCTCTCTTCTCCGACGAGGTAGTCTGCTGTCTCGGACAAAAGTTTGATGTTGAAGCGTTCCTGTACGGCATCGAAGAACGACATGGCCGTTGCGCGTCAGTATTCGTCCATGAAAAATGAGGAGGCGCCAGATCAAACTCACCGGAAGCTCGGACGCCCGAATTATGACATCAAGAGGGCTGACAAGAGTTGTCCCAGATATGCCAACGGTCTTCTGTCGGAGCTTCAGAAGCCGCTCACGCTTGCTCTGCAGATCCTTGCGGCATCTTGACACTCGTTCAGCCAACATCGCCGCTAGAGCTGCTTTCTGCTGTTCCAGGGCCTCGATCTCCTCATCGACACTTTTGATCTTCTCAGCGCAGCACTTCACGTTTTGTAGTTGAGCCTTCGACATCTCCAAATTAGCAGAACCAGACGCGTTTGTCGCTTCCATTTTCTCCAACGCCGTCTTCAGCCCCGTCCTGACAAGATTTCTCCGGTGCAGCGTCCTGTCAAGATCGGAGATTCTCGTCCCAAACTCATCGCGATGGTTGAGCTCCAACTTCTGCAGCTCCCGCAACTCGAGGGTGACCGTGATGATGTCGAGCGTCCAGGAGAGCTGGTGTAATGAGAACGGTGCAATTTGCACGGCCGATTCGCCCTCGCTCTCTTCGCTTGTGTCTCCAAAGGATTCACCATCATTGGAGAAGACTGAGTCACGAGAGATCTCGTCGGGGTCATCACCAAGCTCGTCCGGTGCCTCGGGAACGTCCACTCGACCCATACGGGCCGCATCGGGGAACTGCGCGGCCAAGCTTGAAAATGCGTGCTGAATCTCCACTGAAACTTGGTTGGTACTTCCTGCGCTGTAGCCCCGACCAATGTTTGAGGAAGCGATTTCCTCCAGCTTTTTCAGGAGCCCCTGAACCTTTGGGTCCGCCATCATCGAATCGATTTTGGCGTTAGCGGTATCCGACCCGACCTCCTCTGGACGGACGAAGCAAGCCTTGATGAGCTCTCGACGGAGGAGGTTGTTGAAGGCCTTCAAGTGCAGTAGCTCCGCGGACCGGCTGTCAATGTTCTTGACGGCCTTGTTCTGGATGTTCTTCGCTCGATTGGCGTACTGGAGTGTGTTGTGCGTCTCGTTCGCATTTGTACCTGCGGGCGAAACACACGCACTAACAAACAAACAGGTAAGCACCTACCATAACCAGCACAATGTGTAGAGCAATTGCTTACATGAATAGTGTTCGGCTGTTTCCGCCGAGCGCATCCTGCAAAAGCCGCGTCAGCTTGGAGGATCGGTAGGGAACGTGCAGGTGAGCCGCGCCGCGACGCCTTTCATCACCAAGCGCGTTGATGACGTTTCCGAGCGCGAGTAAGCCGACGTTGATTTGAATTCCCTCCTTCATGCGGCTGCCCTCCGCCAGCGTCTTCTTGAGTCGTTCGCTGCCCGCAAGGTCTACAAAAGTGAGCTTGGACACCACAGTTGCGCTGGATGATGAGTCGCGCGGGCTGGAACCGCCCGACTCGGACCCAGAGTCGGTGCTTGATCGCCGGGTCTTTTGTTGTTGTAATCCTTGAATAATCCTCTTGGATGCTTTGATTTGACGGGGGCTGTCCTTGCCTCCTTGGCTTACGCGTCGAATGACCTTGATCGTGTACACCGCGTGCGATCGACTCGAGTGCTCATTCATCTCGGTCCTCCCCGTAATGCGTCGCAGGGACCCAACGCGCATCTGTTCCATGGCGTCGACTCGAGACGCGACTTTCACCTGCACGGGCCAAAGGAGTGCACACAGTTAGAGCCGTTAGTTTGCAGGAATAGGAGGAGATAGCCGCGACACGAACCTCTGTCAGTCCCTGTACGTAGACGCCATTTCTTCCTTCCCGGAGCTGTAGGTTTTCTAGCGCGCTGTCATTGTTGTGCTTGGACTGCTGAAGCAGGTCGTGAATCTCTTCTCCGTAGATCTCGAGAAAGGACACGGAGACTTGATGCTCATCCTTCCTCGCCTTGTTCAGCCGGTCGAATAGCTGGTACAGGAACCGCGGGATGAGTCCGTCGTCCGATTTCAATTGGTCAGCGACTTCAGGTCGAGAAGCGGCAGCCGTTGAGGTCTGCGACGACGGCGCGCGAGCAAATAAGTGGCCGGCAACCTCCGAGGACGGCATGCTGTTGCCCATGGTGTACGTCTTGCCCGAGCCCGTCTGCCCGTACGCGATCACCGTGACGTTAAAGCCCTGCAAAAACGAGTCAAGCCAAGGCTGCAGCGCCTTGTCGTACAGCTCTGTATTCAATCAACATGATTCAATGCCTGGTCAAATGTCAAGTCCTCCACGTGCACCGGCGCCAAGCGAAACGTACCGCTCTGGGCGGCCGCTTGTGGGAAGACATGGTCAAACCTGCGATAGCCAAGCGCATTACAGCGGGTGAGCGACTGACTCCAATTGAGACACCGCGCGCAATTGCGAACGAATGAATCGTGCACTCACGTGAACCGCTTGTCGGCGTCGAGCAGCTCGATCGAGTCGTCGGCAGGGTGCTGCACGCACACGCGCTGGCTGGCGGCGATCTCTCGCGGCAGCAGCGGCCGTACGCGCACCGCCACCTGCACGCTGCCTTCCTTCCTCCCGCGCGGCCTGTCGGGCGACGGCGTCGCCTGCTGCGGAGGGCCAAGGTCGTCGGCGCTGCTCGTCGTGGAAATGTCGTCCAGCGAGTCGTCCGAGCAGTGCGAGCGCGGCGGCGCCGGGGGCAGCGACGGCCGCGCCGCGTTCTGGTATCTGAGCGGCGGCTGCAGTCCTTTCCTCATTTTGGAAGCTCGGCCATGCACTGGTCGTCTTGGTCACCTGATCAATAAGGTAAAGTGCCGAAATGACAGCGCGGCCTTTCCCTTTCGGGGTTTTCCGCGCTAAAAAAGTATGTGCTTTCAAACGGCGGAGAATGGCGCTAAATAAGAAGAAAGGCCGGTTGTTGCCCTTTGTGACCATCACTCTGGTGGAACGATTCAGCCAATCCGGTCCGGATGTAGTTCAGACGAATCATTTTATTGGATGATATTCAGCAAGCAAGCGTGCGTAACATGCCAAACTTTTTACGATTTTTTTTCGTTGAAACACCGTAAAAAAGTTGGTGCAAACCACTTGCAGCAAGTGAAACCCCCATCCGGCGTCAAGGATGATATCGGTGGCAGCATGATTTGTCTCCATTTATTTGTTTATACCGTTTTGAGTGTCCAACAAACACGCTAACAAGTACACGTGGGCTGGTGCAATATTCATTCTAACAGGTTATTTGCGCCGCTTCAAGATCACCACCGAGTGGTTCAGCCCGCTTCCATACAACAAACAGCACAGTAGAAATGCAACGGCGCATGTAACCAACCGCGCATGAAGCTTATTTCCCCGCGCAATGTGGCCGCGCTGGTTACTTTGCCGCTTCCTTCCTAGCGAGCGGACGCCCCTGCGCTTCCTTCACCACCTCCGACGCGCCAATAATGAGCAGCGGCAGGCGTCGCGGCGGCCCCGCGGGCAACGGCAACTCGCTGTCGCGGGTGCGCGTGGCCGTGCGCGTGCGTTCTGCGGCTCCGACGTCCGGGAAAGGTGGCGGCGACTCGGCTCCTTCGCGGTGTGTTGTCGAGGACATTGATCCGGAGGGGACGTCCCCTCCGGAGGTGCATTTCAGCCACGAAAGCGTGCGCAAGTCGTTCGCGTTCGACCACGTCTTCCCGAGCGCCGCGACCCAGGAAGACGTATACACGACCTCGCTGCGCCCGTTCCTGTCGCCGTTTCTGAACGGATTCAACGTGACTGTCATCGCGTACGGGCAGACGGGCGCGGGCAAGACGTTCACGGTGGGCCACCACGCGTCCCTGAGCCCGTGTCCGTCGCCCGATGCGCCCCGAAGCGCCGAGAAGACGATCTGTGCCACCAGCCCCGAAGACGGACTGATCCCGCGGTTTCTTATCGATCTGTTTGAGGCGCTGCGCAACGAACCGAGCGTCAAGACCATCCACGTGTCGTTCCTCGAGATCTACTGCGACGAGATCCACGACCTGCTGAGCAACGCGCGAGCTGGCGGCGCTAGTCATGGACGAAACAGCATGGGAGGCAAGTCCGGAGCGGCCAAGGAGCGACCGCTCATGATCCGCGACGACGAGCACCGCGTGGTGGTGCAGAACCTCACGCAGATCCAGGTTGAGACGGCCGCGAAGGCGCTCGAGCTCATGAACATCGGGCGAGCGCGGCAGGCGACAGGCTCGAACGCGCTCAACAGCCAGTCGAGTCGTTCACACGCCATTTACACCGTCGAAGTGTCCCGCAAGTTCGCGCGCGACATCAAGAACGCCAAGCTGACGTTTGTCGACCTGGCGGGCAGCGAGCGGCTGCAGAAGACCAACGTCCAGGGCATGTGCATGAAGGAGAGCATTCAGATCAACGGTGCGAACACCCGCATTCGATGTTTGCTGTACTCGAAGGCCTTGGCTTGAACCAGACTAACGTTGTCTCTCTTGATCGCAGTCGGGCTGCTCGCGCTCAGCACCGTCATCAACGCCCTGAGGGAAGACCGACTGCAAAAGCGCCGGCAAAGCATGGATTCCAGCGGAATGAACGGCGACACGGTGTCGTTTGTGCCCTATCGGTCCTCCAAGCTGACGCGGCTGCTGCGCGACGCACTCGGCGGAAACTCCATGTCCTTGTTCATGTGAGTCAGCGCCCGCTTGCATGCCAGCACGCTGTGATAAAAGGCTGCTAACGCCTCTCCGTTGCATGTCCACCAGCGCTTGTGTTTCTCCGACGACCACCAACAGTAGCGAGACGCTGTGCACGCTTCAGTTTGCTGATCGTGTCAGCTGCATCGAAAACAAGGCGCAAAAAAACATCGAGGCGCTGTGCACCAGCGGTAGCAGCTCCCCGCAGCGCGTTAGCTCGCCTCGAAGCGCAGCAGCCAGTCCTCGCGACTTTTTGCGGGGTCGATCGGCAAGCGAGATCGAGATCAGCCGACTGCAGGAGCAGATCCTCATGCTGAAGCATCAGCTTGATATGACCACGGCGGCAGCTGAAGAGGCCCCAGTGCAGTGTACGGCATACGAGCCTGTCGCACAAGCGCCTACGCCGTTGCCGGCCAGTGGATCTAAGCTGACACCTCCTCGAGTGCTGCGCATTCCAAAGAGCTCTGTACTACGCCAGCCTGACCCCATTACGCCAGTGATCGCCGGCGGAAAAGCACTCACTCGTGGCAGCGATGAAGGCACAAGACCCCGCTCGGCGTCGATCAGTGAGGTTCGGGAAAAAGAAGACAGCTCGGATGGTAAAGCGGTCGGAGCGAAGCCATCGATGCTTGCACGACCCCGAATTCGCTTGAGCGACCGAAATCCTCCTCGTGATGCAGCAACTGATTCGGCAGCAAGTTCGTCGGCCAAGGCGCCGACAAAGTCGCAAGGGTCGAGCATTGCGGTCAAGCTGTTCATCGAACGATTGAATGCGTCTGCGTCGACTCGACCTTCGGTGCTGGACGCCCAGGTGAAAGCAGAGCACTGCGAATCGACTGAAAGCCGTCCACAAGACGACACGTCCAATCGGGACGATCAGCAGTCGACCAATGACCGCAGCAGTGACATCACGAAGTCCCCACCGCAAGATCAAGACACGCAACCACAGTCCGTCGACACTGAAGAAGCCGCCAAACCCGAGAAATCGCCGACGCTACTCCCGCAGCCACGCGTCCAGGTCTTTTACGGAAGACGCCAGTCATCTCCATCAGCTCTTTCAGTCCCTGAGGTGTCAACGAAGCTAAAGTCGTTCATGGAGTCTGTCAAGCAGCCGGTTCGTTTGCCACCGCGCGAGCGAAGCGATTCGCTGTCTTCATCGTCTTCGCGGTCGCCCCGGTCGTCGTCGTCGTCCCCATCCTCCGCCTCGACGTCTTCAGTTTCTCCTTCGTCAACGAGGCGTCAGTCGTTTGCGACCTCTAGCGGGGCCGTCAAGTCGGCCTTGACAGCGTTTATGGAGAAGGTGAAGCCCAATGGATACGCAAACGTCAATGTTGAGCCGAGTCCTAGCAGGCGTCAGCGTGGGGACGAGCTCACCGAGCCGGAACAAGGCGGCACTGGCAGAGAGGCGTGTGAAAGCTCCGAACCTGAGACCAATCTGGAGCTCAAGGATGAACCACCTGCAGCGAGTGCTGATACGTCTTTTGCGGATGGGGGACAGCACGAGCAGCAGAACTCGTCGACGCGACTGCACAACGGACGCCAAACAGAGAGCGACAACGTTCTGCCGGCCGGAGATGGCGATGAAGCCCGAGAAGATGAAAGCGATGCACCGATCGGCATCGCGGTGGCGGAAGATGTTGAGGCGTTAGCGACGCAAGACCGACCCAGGGAGGCCGAGGCCCAACAGAAGCGCGACGGTTTGTGCGACGAAGACCTGCTGGACGAAGCCGACGCTGTTGGCTTCCGATCACCAGCGATTCTCAATGAGGAAGCGGCTATCCTGGATGCTGCGTGCAGTCCTCAGCAAGACGACGATCCCAATGATGAGCAGCAGTGTATTATTCTGACAGGAACCGCGGACGAATGGTCCTGCCACGGCAACAGCCAAGCTCAAGGCGGTCACAAAGTTGCGGAAGCACCACCAAACGGCAGCGTTTGCGACGACGCCGCCCTCGAAATCTTTGCCGACAGCGGTGAAACTCACTCAAACGAGTGTTTGTCGCGCATCCAAGCATGTGACACCGCGCCAACCCGATTGCCGAACACAACGACAGCATTTACGTCAGACGATGACGCTCTACCGCCACGATCTCGCTTCTACGGCCCGATTTACCCTGCCGACCCATTGGATCTCGAAGAGCCTCGCTTGCCAAGCGTTGATCAGAGTACGCAGTGTGACGACGACTGCTCTCCGGCGCATGGTCGAGCGGTGGCGATCGGAATTAAGTCGGTGGCTCCTGCAGACTTTGTCGTCGACCGTCGGCACTGGCGAGACGCCGTTCGTCGACACTTCACCGGTGTCCAGCGACAGGTTGCGGTGCCGCGCCGACAAAAGGCGCGCGACGCCCGACCTCATCCCATCAAGTGGTTTGCCTTTCCCGATTCCAACCAAGAGGCGAACGATGTCGGCAATGGCCAAGGCGGCAACAGCGACTTCGATGATGGTGACGCGACGTCATTCACGTACGTGCGTCGATTGGGGCAGCTTGTCGGTGAAATGCGACAGATCGTTCGGAGTGAGCTCTGCCAGAGTGTCGACCCACCGCAGCAACTGACGGACGACGCATCCAAGCGCGGCTACGAACATACGGCTGGTGACGACAACAACGGCGGCGGCGAGGCGGAGAACGGCGAGGCGGCCACAGCAATCTCCGTGTCGGCTTTCCTCGAGGACATGACGCGGTTGCTCGACCAACGCGCGCAGTGCCAGCAGCGCGTCAACACGTCGAGGCGGCAAGTGCGTCGTCTCGCTCGTCTTCTCGGCTTGCTGCCCGCGTCAAAGCCGCAGCTATCCGCATCAACGGCGTCGATCTCCATTGACGAAGTCGCCGCCATGACCGACGCGCAGTTCGAGAAATTCACGCGGGGACACCAAGAAGCGCTCCTCCGCTCCGCGCTAGCCGAGTGCAAATCCCAGATCACCGAGCGACTGCAGCTGCGCCTCCGCCACTTCGAACACGCCGCCGCCGTCGTCGATGATCCGCCGCGGGAGATATTCCTGACGCACGACCAGTACGCGGCGTGCCAGTCGGCGCGCGGCCGCGAGCTGCTGCCGCTCGTGCTCACAGGCTGGATCTCGGTCGCGCGTGCGGACATCGACGCTGAAGCCTCGTGGCTGTCGCTGTGAAGGAAAGGAATGCCACTCACATCCGTCAGTCGCACCACGAAGACGTCAAGAACGCAGGCGCAGGGGGTCGCTGCTCGCTCGCTTCGGTACTCGAATGTGGCATTTGGCTGCATTTATGGCACGTGCTCCCTTCGTTGCAAAATCGTCAGATTCACCGAAAATCAGACAAATGGGTCTTATAATTGAAATTTAACAATTAACTATCCATAATTGGGCTATGCTGTCAGGATCGTGCAGTATCCAATAATTAACCATGAGGATATCAACGGTACTTCCCGTAAAATTCAAAATGTCAAGTGTGACATTTCAATGTCAACTCAGCGGAATCTGTCACGTATTTCGACCAATCATCTCGCAGAATTACTCTTCCTAACGGTCACGGGGGTAGGGTCCATGAGCGTGACGGCATGACGGGCTCACAAAACAACTGACTTCTGATGCCTGGTCCGAACCAGTTTGCCTCTCCATACAAATCCCAATACATTCCTATCTTTTGATCTCTACGTCCGACATCAAGAAAATGGCGGGGACGCCGACGGCTCGCGGCGGCGGCGGTAGTGCGCTCCCCCGCCCGAGCGATGTGCCCAGCAGCGCGACCAACACGTTCAGCAACCGAGGGAGCATCGAGGCGTCCGCGTCGGCGCATGGGCGCGCGCACGGCGGCGCGCTGGCGACCATCAAGTCGTACTACAAGGGCACGTCCTCCTTCTCGCTCACGGACGAGACCGACCGCTGGAGCAGCAGCGACCGGTCTCCGCACGGCGAGCAGCCGTTCGTGGCGCTGGACAGCGGCACGCCCGTGTCGTCTCGGCGCAAGGCGACGACCAAGAGCGAGCGCAGGAGGCTGCACCAGAGCACCAGCAGCGGCTGCGGCGTCTTTGACAGCGAGGAGACCAAGAGCAACGACGAGGAGTTCGAGTTCGATGACGAGTCGGACGAAGGAGAAGACGAGGAAGAGGAAGAGGAAGAGGAAGAGGGGGAGGAGGAAGGTGCGGTCGAGGCGAGAACCCGACGCCCGCATCATCACCTCCAGTACCAGCAGCGCTCGAGTCCGCGCGTGCTGACGACCGTGACGCTGCTGGCGCTGTGCTACTTCGTGGTGGGCGGCGGGCCAGAGAGCGCCGAGAAAGTGGTCGTCGCGGCCGGCCCACTGCTCGGGCTCTGCGCGCTCGTGGGCTTCCCGCTGCTCTACTTCTACCCCATGGCCTTCACCGTCACGGAGCTCGTGTCGGCCATCCCCGAGGCCGGCGGCCACGCGTACTGGATCGCCGCGGTCTTCGGCCCGCGCATGGGGCTGCAGGCCGGCTACTGGTCCTGGGTCTCCAACTGCGTCGACTGCGCCATCTACTCGTCCATGTCCATCGCCGCCATCTACCGCGTCGCCGGGCTCGTGGGCCTGCCCTTCCTTGAGTTCGTCGCCAAGGCTACGCTCGCGCTGCTGCTCGCGCTGCCCGGGTTCTTCGATCTGCGCGTCGTCGGCTCGCTCGCCGCCTCGCTCGCTGTTTTCGTCCTCGTCCCGTACGCCGTAAGTGCTATTGTCTCACTTCTCGGTTGTATCCCTCGTCAACAATAACGCGCTAAACGAACGCTGGACGGCTCGACAGCTCATGGCCACGTGGAGCGCCGTCAAAGTGCAGGACTGGAGTGCGCTCGCCGACTTCCGTCACGCCAACACAACGTCAAGCATGAGCGGCAGCCGCTCGATTGATGCCGCGTCTAGCAGTGGCAGTGGCAGCACGAACGAGGGCGACCTGACGCTGGACGGGGGCTCCGTCCAAGTGGCGTACGCCGACCTGCTCACGTACCTCGTGTGGAACTTCAACGGGTTCCAGAACCTGTCCGTGTTCGCCAAGTGCGTGCAGAACCCCGCGCGCACGTACCGCCGGGTCATGTTCATCGCGTTCGTGGTCACACCGCTCTCGTTCCTCGTGCCGATCGCGCCCGTCGTCGCGCTGGGCCAGCCCTCGTGGACGTCGTGGACCGGCAGCGCGTGCATGTTTGACGCCGCCAAGTTCCTCGGCGGCTTTCCGTACGAGATCTGGGTCACGGTCGTCGCGATGCTGAGCACCACGGGCCTGTTCATCGGCGGCCTGCTCTGCTCTGCCTATCTGGCGTGTGGCATGGCCAAGAACGGCTTCGCGCCTCGCTCCCTTGGCATGTACGTCCCTCATTGTAGTCGCATCCGGCTTGCTCTGGTGAAATGGCTAGCTCACAGATTGGCTGACAACACACGACTCGATGTGAGCAGGATGGGTCTCGGCCGACACAAGTCGCACGACATCGACCACGGCGTGATCTTCGGCAGCCTCGCGGTCGTGCTGATTGTGATCAACCTCGAGACGAAGGACATGGTGCTCGTCTCGAACGCACTCGAGGGACTCGAGACCATGCTGCTCATCTTCGCGGCGGTGCGTCTGCGCTTCACGCGGCCGGACCTGCGGCGGCCCACCAAGCTCTGCGGAGACGCGCCGCCGGTGTTCATGATGCTGGCGCTGATCTTCCCGCTCGTGTGTTCGGGCTTTGTGGTCGGCTGGGCGTTCACGTCGCTCATCCCGGCCGCCATTTCGGGCGTGTTTCTCTTCAGCGGGCTCATGTACGGCATCCAAGCCGAGTTCCAGAGCTTCCGCGCGCGCTATCAGCCCGTGCGCCGGATCAGCGAGCACGCACCGGTGTCTGCAGCAGCGTGAAGAATCCCTCTATGTATGGGCAGGCGTTGTATCCTGCCGCTACTGTCGACCCAGACAGTCACCCGATCGATAATCACCCTCATCAAAGGTGTTCATTTATTTACATTCCAGTCTCCAACGTCCCGTCGGCGATCACGCCTCCGTCTTGCGCTTCTTGCGGGTCGATCGTCGCAGCGAAGATGTTGCTTCCTCCTCCTCCACCACCGCTTCGTCATTGATCAGTTTGGTTTTAACTGGTGATGAGCATGGCTTCTTCGTCTTCGTGCCGGTGGCCGCCGACGGCTTCTCACTCGCTCTCTGCTTCCATTTGGCGGCGCCTCCGGAGCGGTTAAACACGAGCGTCGAGTCGCTGGACGCGCTCGGCGAGTACTCGTACCCCTCGAGGTTGAACTCGCGCACGCCGCCGAGCGAGTCGACGCGGCGCTCGATCAGGAAGCGGCACATGAGTCCGCGCGCGCGCTTGGCGTACACCGACTTGACTTTGCCGTCGTCCTGGAACACGCAGTCCACGACGCACACGTCCGAGTCCAGCGCGTCCGGGCGCACGCTCTTGAAGTACTCCTGCGACGCCACGTTCACGACGATCTTCTCGCCGCCCGTGGCGTCCGCGTCGAGCTTTGCAAAGTGCGCGTTGAGCTGCTCAGCGATCGCGGGGCCCCAGAATGCGTACAGGTCGCTGCCACGCTCATTGGCGAACTTCTGGCCCATTTCCAGGCGGTACGGCTGGATCAGGTCCAGCGGGCGGAGCGTCCCTGGCAGTGGAGGACAATCAGTGATGAGTTGGAACAAAGCACACAACAGGGTTCGTCTCCTCGCTCACCGTAGAGCCCGCAGAGGATGACGAGGTGGTTCTGCGCGTAGGCCAAGTCGCTCTCCGACAGCTCCGCCGCGGCAAGTCCTAGATACAGGATGTCAGCAACGCGTTTAGTTATCTTCATCCGGTTTCTTCGGTGTCCAAGGCTTCGCTTGTCGTTGAGTACTGAGCGCCTCACCTTGGTACGCTGGTCCATTGAAGGCGAGTGCGGCCTGCTTGAACGTCGCGCCTGGCGCGAGTGGCTCGCCTTCCTTCTTGACGAACTCGAACGACTGGTACCTGGCATCGTTCAGTATGCAATCTTGTTAGTAGAGCGAGGCGGTTCATTCGCGCAGACACAGTCGTACCGGTCGTAGTTGAGCTTGGCGAGTGCGTCGCTGACGCCCAGCAGAGACTTGACCTTGGCCTGCGACAGCTTCTGCATCTGCCTCACCTAGCATTCCACCAAGGAACCGCAAACACATCACTATCGTGCTCCAAACGCTCTAGTCGCGAGCTCAACGCCTGGCAACTTACCAGCTCGTGTGCGTCCTCTAGTAGTGCCGGCTGCGAGCACAAGCGCAGCGCTGGCGCCGACATGTCGAGCGTCTTGGCCGGCGACAGCAGGTACACGAGCCGCGCCATTGCCCTCGAACCTCTCGTTGCTTCCTTGTTCTCGGCGGGTGGGGAGATTTCCCGCCAGTTCTCGCCAATTTTGGCGGGGGAGCTGTTCGAATCACGTTGATTTATGAATACATAACAGTTATGTTTAAGAAGTATACTTTAATTCAGTAAATAAGTAAATGCCAACCTTCTTCTTAACTGAAATGGATGCAATGGGTTGAGAACGGCAACTTCAACGCATGCCAGCCACGGCTCCCCACACTGTACCACACGCCACCGCAACGTGTTCAAAGCGAGGATGCACTCTTCATCCCTCCTAACTAGTCAGACTGACCACGTTGCCGGCGTGCGAGATGGCGAACTGCTGGCCCGAGTCCAGGTCAGTGACCGTCATGGCCGCTTCCTCTGCCGACGACGAGGACGCGTTTTGCTCCGAGAACCCGTGGCCGGCCTTGGCGTATCCAAGCTGCAGGCGCCGTCGGTGCGCATTGCGCAGCTTGAGTAGGACCGGGTGCGCGCAGAGCTCGAGCACCTCGCAGACGCTCGTGATTAGGTCCTCGGGCAGCACGCGCGACAGCACCGAGCCGACGGTCCAGCTGACTTGCTCCGCGCTCGCGTCCGCTCCCAACGCGGCGACCGCGTCCTCGGCAGCTCCAAACAGCGCGAGGGACACAGCGAAGAGGCCCTCAAGGCCGAGCAACAGACACACGTCCCAGATCACGAGCATCGTATCGAAGCGCAGCTGCGAGTGGAAGGCCGTCAGCGACAGGTCCGAGAAGAGAGTCGGGAACCACTTGTAGGCTAAAAGGCACACGGGGATGCCCGCGCGCTCGAGCGCCGCGTGGAACGCCGGTACGTGCAGCTGAGCCACGTCCTGCAGCACATTGCCGACCTCGACCAGTGAGTTGAACAAATCGAAGTGGTCCCCTGGTCGGCCACCGACACCCACGCTTGCACTGTCCGACGTGTCGTCGAGAGCGTCGCCGTAAATGCCGAACACGTGCGGCAAAACACGTGCCACAAGCCCACGGAGGAACTCGAAAGCCGCAACCTCGTCGTCCTCCAGCACCTCAAGCAAGATGAACGCGATTCCGTTCATACCCTGCATGTAGAAGCTCCGCGACGGATCCACATCTGTGTCAATGGCACGCTTCCCGTCCATGACAGCGCGCTGGTGCTCGTCTAGCGCGCAACTCGAGAGGAACGCATGCAGCACACGCTCGAGTTTAGTGAGTCGGGTCTGGGCACGACTATCGTCCAGCCCTGGAGCCCCCGCTGACCCCGCAAGCCACTTGGACGTACGTGGTATGTCCTTCTGCACCTGGACTTCGTCTCTGTTCAAGTATCATGAGTAACGTTAGCGTGGGCGGCAGACAAACCAAGCACTCAATAGAGCCGTACTCTTCCGAAAGCGGCAAGTGCAGCAGTGCGTGATACGTCGCCGTGTGCGCATCCTCCCGATCGTCTTCGGTATTGATTCCTACCGTGTGGACGCCTGCCCACTGAAAGATCTCACGCCAGTACGCCCCGCGCATGGACGTGTTCCTGCCGACCAGCTGCAGCGCTTCCACGAACCGCCCCTGCGTCTGAAGGAACAGGAGCATGCCTGATAGTTCCGTCTCGAGTAGGTGTTCAGCCGGCCTTGTCATTGTAGTCGTTGGTGAGGCGGCATTTTCTTCGTTATCGTTGATGTCAGAGCCGCTGATGTCATCTCTGTTGTCTTCGTCGAAGCCGGGTGGACCGGATTCATAGTCTTTCGCTCTTGAAAGCGACATCACTGGCGCGTCTTCATGGATTGCATCCAGAATAAGGTCACTTGACTGAGTTTCGCCGTTATAATCATCGTGAGCAGTGTCGTGCGGTGCGTTGCTATCCTGGGGAACTTCGCCTGCGGTCGTACGCTGGAGAGCGTCGATATACTCACGATCAAGTGCCGGTACGCAGCCCTCGCTGATGGCGATCGCGCGCCTCAACGTATTGGTCCATTGACGCAATTCACGCTCTGACGCTGCCTGGAACACGACCGCACCGGGTTTGTTCACTCTACTTGACGATAAGGACGACGATGCCAAGGACGCTGACAACACGGAGAAGCAGAACTCGCCGTCAGCCACGCGTTCTGGCATGGGTTTGACGGTGCATCCGCCCGTGAGCACGATCGAGCGCGTCCCACGACGGATCTGGCTCCTGCTACTGCCGTTCGCATCGAAAAGGCTGCTGTTGCCACCGATATGACCAGTCGTGAGTCGTCGGCGCACGCCACCACCTGCACTATTCCCCGTCTTAGACAGCGCCTGGTGATGTGACAGCGATCGGCCGCTGTTGCCTGCAGGCGCGAGAGTGTACGTGAGAACGTCACCGTCGATCTCGACCACGTGCTCGCGCCACGTGAAGGTCTCTTTCGCGGCCATGCGACTGCTCATGCGGTTGGCCATGCGACTCGTCGTCGAGCGAAGCTGCGCCATGGTTTTGAGTTGCGACGTGAAGGAGCCGTTCCCCGTCGCGTTGGCAATGCCACTGCTACTATTGCTGGTCCTGCACTTGAGTACACCGCGCTTCGAGGGGCTGCGCAGAAACCGCAAGGAGGCCACGGGCTTCCCATCCAGCAGCGTTGAGCGGATCTCGTCCGGCGTGAGCGTCTGAAGTGACGACCCGTTCACAGCAACGAGCAGCGACCCGCGTGGCACCAGCGCCGACCCGTCACCAGAGCCCACGCGCACGGCGCGCGTCGTCTTGACGCGGCACTCGTTGACCCACTCGTACACGGCGCTCAAGTGCGCCATGTCGCTACGCTGCACGCCCGAAACGTCCACGAACTCGTCCTCGTACTGCGCGAGCTCCATCTCGGACGCGGACGGGGACGGCAGCGGCGAACGCGGAGACAACGACGACGGCGAGGACGGTCCAGACGACGATGGAGACGCCGAATCGGACGAGGAAGACGCCAGCGACACGGACGAGAGCGCACGCAGCGGCGGCGGCGGAGGGGGCAGCGAGAGCGACGGTGTCGCAGGCGAGATGGCGCCCAACGAGGCCGCCCGCGAGGCCAACTCCAGCGCGTTCCCGCTCAGATTGAGGCTCAGTACCGGGTTAACGCTCGTGCGGTGCAGCGCGTGCAGCCAGCGGTGCATTTCCTCGGGCGACGCTGCGCTCAGACACAGCTGCACGTCCGAGGCCGAGTCGTTGCTGTAGCTCGAGGCGTTCGCGTCCGCCGGAGCCGTCAGCTGGAACGCGTGCTGCCGTCCGGCCGATGAGAGTGGCAGCGTCTGGATGTCCGCGCCGCGCACGTCCAGCTGCTGCCGGAGCTCCAGCGCGTTCGTGCTGGAGGCGCCCGGCACCTTCTTCCGGCCCATCTTGGCCTTGCTCCGGAGGTTCCCTGAGTCCACCGCGTACTCACGGAGCGCGCCGCCGGGCGAGAGCACGAAGTAGCGCTTGGCCCACGAGCGCAGCAGCTTGCTGCGCGCGCGGCGCACCCACAGCACGCCCTGCATCCCATCCGCGCCGTCCGCCATGGTGCCTGCCGCCCGTCGGTCGGGCCGGTTGGTGGGTTCTTTCGGGTGTCTGTTGTGTGGGAAGAAAGTCGCAGGGCGGACTATACCCGTGTCAAGCATTTCAGCCAATCATGTGGGTGTAACAAGTGTTGTGGATGCTTTCTATTGGTTAAAAATGCTAATTTTGGTTAGCAGTATTGACAGAACACGTATGCGATTGATTTTTACATTGACGAAAAATGTAGACTCATGGCCGTCACTAAGCGTGAATGTGGTTATGATCGTCTCGCGTTCTTGGTGTTTATGTATGTATAATGCATGGGGGAGGATTAGATAATAGACAGCAAAACGCTCGAGGGATTGCACGAGAGGTGCACAAACGGGGCGTCCATCGCGGCCGTCGCGCTAGCTCCAAAGAGCGTGGGCGAAGCGTCAGCTCGCTCCTCAGCAGCACACGAGGCAGACCCCGTCCGCCACTTTATGCTACGCCACCTCCGCCAGCTTCTTCCCAGTCAAGCCTCGAGAGATTGGACCCTTGCGCTCCCTCACCTTGCTCCGAACCGCCTCTACTCTTGCCAGGAGCTTGATGAGGGGGACGCATGTCAAGGTCTCAGACGACCACCCTGTCACAAGTCACAGGCAACATCAACAAGTTGCGCGTCAGTTGCACGGCTAATCACATGACACAACGGCCACAGGGCCAGACGTACGCTTTGGACACGTCTGGGTGCTGCGCCATGGCGTCGTCCACGCCGCTGCTGTGCGAGTCGGTGGCGCCAGTGCCAACGCCGCTGCTGCCATCAATGCCTCCGGCTGAAGACGCCGGTATTGCTGCTGCCGCATCCATCGAGGCGCTGAAGGCGGCGGGATCGACGCCCATCTGCGCTAACTGCGCCGCCGACACGGAGCCGGACGGTTGCTGGTTCTGCTCGTACGTGACGTAGCTGCGCTTGAGCGTGAGTCCGTTGCGGCGGATGAACTTGGTGACCCAGTTCTCGGACGCCTTGAAGCTCATGTTGGAGCGCTGGAACATGTGCTGCGCCGTCTTGGCGATCCACTTGCGCGTCACGCGGTCCTTCTTGGCGCGCTCCTGGATGACCACGACCAGCAGCTTCTCCTCGGCGTCCTCGAGGTAGGGCTTGCGCCCGCCGCCCGAGATGCGCTTCTTGCTGGACGAGTCACCCAGGATCTTGTCGCGGTTCTTCCACCACTTGCGGAACGATGACGCGCTCACCTCCCAGTTGAGCGCGCTGAAGTGCTTCTCGGCGCGCGACGGGATGCCCTTGCCCGGCCCCATGATCCACTCGATCGCCTCCTTCTTCATGCTCAGCGGGATGCTCTTGCGCTTGACCGCCGTCGCCTCGCCCTCGCTCGAGCCTGCTGCCGCAGTGGTCGATGACGCCGCTGCCGGCTTGCCGTCCGCTTGCTCGACAACAGCGTCGCTCGCCACGCTGCCCGTGACCGGAATAACCTCCATCGGCTGCGCGACGTCGTGCCCAATTGCCGCCATCGACTGCTGGTTCATCGTGTTCTCCATCACCTCTGACGCGGCCAGCAGCGCCTGGTGATGAGCGGTCGACGCGTCCGCATACGCCGGCGCACTCATTGACGCGGCCGCGACGGTCGCCGAGTCTGAAGCCGACGACGAAGACGCCGCCGCCGCAGCAGCAGCTAACGCCTCGGCCTGCTGCGCCTGCACCTGCAGCAGCAGCTGCTGCATCGTGGACTCCATGGGCGACCCATCGGCCGCGGCGCTCACGAGCGCGATCACGTCCTCGGCCGTCGCCACTTTGCTCGTCGTCGTCGCCATCGAACCGACCCGTATACAGGCCTCTATCTCTCTTTCTCGTTCCACCTCTCTGCTTTGGCGACACCGCGCTGCTCCCAATAAAAGCGCGGCGAGTGGCCACGGGGGGCTTTTCGGAACTTGCGAGTGTAACCCAGGGGGTAACCATAACCCTCTCGTACAGTGCACGCCAGGCCTTATGAACATGGTGTTTTTTGCAGAAAACTCATCACTTTCTGTTCTTATTGGCTGAAAGTATAGTGGACAATAGCAAATTTCAAGCGCTTTCGATTGCACCATGCTATGTCATTGTGAGACAAATAATTCCAGAAAAATATCAGAATATTTGTTTTTGAAGTGCGACACAACATATGAACATAAATTCTCATATGCGGAAATATTGCGTAAGTTTGCTCCAAACCAATCGTTTTGGCATCGCAGTACATTGGTTATCATTGTCACGCTTTGGGCTACCGTCTCCACCACTTTTATTTTGCGCAGCATGACGAGAGGCAAGTTCTTGACCGACAAAGAGTACAACTCCATCCGGACGCTGTCGGCGGAGGGAATTCCGCTGCGAACGATTGCCAAGGCCCTTCACCGGTCTCTGGGGGCGTGCCAGCGCGCCGCCCGCACGCCAGCGAAGAAGTTCCGCAAGAAGCCTCAGCGAAGCCCTCCGTCGGTGACGGAACGCGAGAAGAGGCGGATCGTCAGGTCCGTAGCAGTCGAGAAACTGTCCGCCGCGAAGGTCAAGGAGAAGCTGCAGCTCGCGTCCAGCGTGCGGACCATCCAGCGCGTCCTCAAGGACATCGACTGGTTGAAGTACAAGAAGACCAGCGCGGCTCCACCACTGACCAAGCGCCACAAGGCAGCGCGCATCACCTGGGCCGAGGAGATGGCGCTCTTCGACGACATCCAGTGGCGCCACGTTGTCTTCAGCGATGAGAAGAAGTGGAATCTCGACGGCCCAGACGGCATGCGCTATCAGTGGGTCGACATGCGTCGCCCTGAACCGCTGAACGTGCGTCGCCACAGCGGTGGCGGCTCGGTCATGGTTTGGGGAGGCTTCGCGGGAGGCAAGAAGACCGCCCTCAAGATCGTCGAAGGCAACCAAGACTCCGCCAAGTACATTACCACGCTGAGCACGCATTTGCAACCGTTCATCGACGCTGAGACTCAAATCTTTCAGCAGGACAACGCCCCGTGCCATAAGTCGCGGATGACGCTGGGGTGGCTTCGCGACGAAGGGATCAAGGTCCTCGACTGGCCGGCGCTCTCTCCGGATCTGAACCCGATTGAGAACGTCTGGGGCATTATGACGCAGCACGTCTACGCCGGCGGACGCCAGTACGACTCGGTCGAGCAGCTGAAGAAGGCAGTGCTGAAGGCATGGGACCTAGTGCCTGCTGAGACGCTCGAAGCACTCGTGCTCTCAATGCGCAAGCGGTGCATCAAGGTGCTCACACACCGCGGTGCATATATTTCGTATTAGCAACGCCTGTGTAGCCCATTAACATGGTCAAATACTAATCTTCCCGTGCTGCTGCAATTTTGTTCATATGTTGTGTCGCACTTCAAAAATAAATATTCTGATATTTTTCTGGAATTATTTGGCTCACAATGACACAGCATGGTGCAATCGAAAGCGCTTGAAATTTGCTATTATCCACTATAATTTCAGCCAATAA
>JAADXW010000370.1:0-24141 GCA_023337975.1 Phytopythium ostracodes
GTGCCAGTGTTTTCGCGGCTCCTGAAGGTGAAGGATGCGTTCCAAGGCCGCGGTGCTGCTGCTGCAGCTTAGCGTCGCGGCGCGCGTGGTGGCGGCGGCGGTGAACGTGGTGGAGCTGCTGTACCAGCAGCACGAGGGCGAGTCAAACGACGCGCCGCAGCAGATCGTGCTTGCGAGCGCGCCAAATGCTCTGACCAGCCGCCTGTCGGAGTCTGGCGTGCGCTGGGACGCGCTGTCCGGATTTCTGCAGCGCGCGATGCTGTGGGACCTGGGCCTCGTGCTGACGGACGCCGGGAAGCTCGTCCAAGTGCTGGTTCCGTGCGAACGGACCATGGACGCCGTGTTCCTGTCGGTCGAAGATGTGCAAGGCGTCTCTGGCGACGGGTCGTGCTTGATCGAAGCGTGCATCACTGAGGAGGCAAACACGCACCATTTCGTAGGGTCGAACTGCTTGGCCGACACCATATTCTCCATCGCGCAGTGCGTGTTGAGTGACGACACGAGCGTGGCGATCAGTTCTGCCGGAGGCTCTCTGTGGTCCCAAGACGACGGAGAAGTCAGCGAGGCGAACACTACAACGCTCGACATGCGCATTTACAAGCACCAAGGCGAGTACACGTCCACCACCGACGACGCCGGATACCCCGGCAGCGACAGCAATGGGACAGTTGTGAACATCAGCAGCAGTATCAACCTCTTCACGATCCACCAGGTACCAGCAACGCCGACAGGAAGCGCCACAAACGGCGAGAACTGCCCCGCCCTCCCCACGTTCGTGGTACCCTGCGTTCCGCACGATCTCGTTAGCTCAGGCGACTGGTGCGAGCCCGCGAGCAACAGCTTCCTCAGCCTGTGGGTCAAAAAGGAGCGTGCGGTCGTGCAGGAAGACGAGGCGGGGATATCGCGTGGCACCGTCGCTCTCATATTTGTGCTAGTCACGCTCGCCCTCATCGTCTGCGCCATCGCAGGGCTGTGCATGTACCTCACAAAGTGCAAACGAAAGCTCAGGACGTCAACGACAGCGGACCTATCAAGACCGAGTCGTCGAGCCCCCTTGCTCACCTCCCTCGCTGCCAGGATGCCCACGACTTCGCTCGCGTCCGAGCTGCGCGACTCCATACCAGAACTGCATTGCGACGATTCGTACTTGCGGCCATCGAAGGAGTCACCATCGTCCAAGATGAACAGCGGCAGCAATAGCAGCAGCGCCTTCTTTATGGACGTGGCGTCGTCCGCAGCGGAGCAAGCGCGCGATATCGAAGCGATGGACGCGACTCTGTTGCGCGACTCGGCAGAGCTGCGGTCGTTCTGCTCGGACGCCCAGCTCATGAAGAAGCGTATCCCGTACAGCAGTCTGCATTTCACCACGCTGATCGCTCGCGGCGCCAACGGTGAGGTCTGGTCCGGCTCGTTCCGCGGCCGAGTGGTCGCCATCAAGAGCCTGCTGCCGGAGAAGCGCCACGACAAGGTCGCGATCCGGCTGTTCGCACACGATATCCGCCTCGCGTCCTCGCTCGTTCACCCGAACATTGTGCGCTTCCAGGGCCTGTCGTGGCGGCGGCTCTCAGACCTGTGCATCGTGTCCGAGTTCATGGAGCAGGGCGACCTGTCGGAGCTCATCAGTTCCAAGCTGAGCGGGCGCATGACGTGGAACCACGAGAAGCTGTCGATCGCCATCGACATTGCCGAGGCGCTCGTGTACCTGCACTCGCGGTCACCGTGCATCATCCACCGCGACCTCAAGTCGCTCAACGTGCTACTGGACGACAAGTTGCGCGCCAAGCTGAGCGACTTCGGCCTCAGCCGCGAGCGGTCGTTCGAGGAGACCATGACCAACGGCGTGGGCACGCTGCTCTGGACGGCGCCCGAGATCCTGCGCGGCGAGCCGTACACGGAGAAGGCGGACATTTACTCGTTGGGCATCGTCTTCTCGGAGCTCGACACGTGCCTGCCGCCCTTCTCGCTTAACGACGAGGTGAGCCGTCAGAAACTGTCCACCATGCAGCTCATGCACCTCGTCACGCGCGCGCAGATCGCGCCCAAGCTGCGCAGCGACTGCCCCGAGGCGCTCGAGCGGCTCGCGCTCGCCTGCGCCGCCCCGCAGCCCGCGCACCGCCCGTCCGCGCTCCAGATCGTCTTCGCGCTGCGCGCCATCTCAGGCGCCACGCGCTATGATTGACTTGATTGACTGAACTGTTCAAGTACTTGCATGTGTTATTTCGCGTTATTGCGGGAAGCGTACCGTAGTATTAGAATGGACGTGTTGCACGGTACGATGGCGATTCAAGACCCGTGACTGGCTCGTTTTTGACCGGGCTGGGGCTGCCAACATTCAACCAGCTGCGTTGCAAAGCAGGGGATCATCATTTAAAGCAGTACGTGCAGGCTTGAGCCAAATGTAGTGAATGAATGAAATATAGGCACCCATACTGAATTGTGGTAAGCTAATTTTGCTATGTTGGGTCTCGTGCTTGGGGTTGTGAAACAAGCTTGAGATTTGTAAGCAACCAGTTCGAAAAAAAAGAAGTAACTGTTCTATACCCTACCCCTTCGTCCCGACTGCAGAAACCTCAACACAACCAAAATGACACCTTTGCCCTTCTCCTAAAGCAAGACTTTCGTCTCTTACAATCGAAACTTTCGTCCTCCGACGACCATACAATTAGCAAGATAATCTGTGACAATCCTATCTCAAAACCACGTTTGGGCATAAATATCTCTCGGAATAAGACCCTTTCTACCGCCTTTCTCGTACTCGAAAGTAAGACTCTCACCGTCTTCCACCACCCCCTCTTCCTCACACTCCCGAAAACCTTATCGCGGCGCCGAAATACTTCCCTCGCACAAAAGACTGCACGCAACGCGGCCAATATGGAGCTGCCGCGGCCGCTTCCGGGCGTCGTTTCTCGTCGACGGATGCGCCGACCGCGCTCTACCTCGGATGTATCGACGCCTCTTGCTCGCTCCTCTCATCATGCGACGTCTCGCGCCCGCCGCGCGCTTTTTGCGGCCGCGACGACGGTTCTAGTAGCCACGTCTCCGATAGTGGTAAGCGCCGACAGCGACCTCGTCCAGCGACTATACAGGCTCGAGAAGGACGGCGTGAGCGCCAGCGCACTCTCCATCAAGGAGAGCGACCTGCCTTCCGCCGTAACGACGCGGCTGAGCGACGCCTCACTCTCGTGGAGCGTGCTCTCGGGCCTGCAGCAGCGCGCGCTGCTCTGGGACTCGGGCTTCGTCCAGCGCGCGGACGACAACGCATCGCTGGTGCAGGTGTATACTTCGTGCGGACGCACCATGGGCGACCTGCTGCCGGACGTGGCGGCCATCGAGGTCGTGTACGAGAACGCGACATCCAGATCGTGCGCGATCAGCAACTGCGGGAGCATCAACCACTACCTGTCGCGCGGCTGCGACTCGGACGTGCTGGCGCCGACCAGCGCCGTTAACTGCGCGGTCGTCTCTAGCGACATGTCGGGCGCGTCCACGACGTCGGATGGCGTCTTCTGGGCCGAGGACGGGCAGAACTTCGACGTCCCGAACCCCGTGATCCGCCGCCACAGCGCGTACAACGCGTCGTACAACCTGTACGCGATCCACGTGGACTCGTCGGTGTTCACCGGCTCGTCCACGTGCCAGGCGAATGGCAACTTCATCATCCCGTGCCGCGACAAGGGCATTCTGAGCGATGCCGATCTGTGCGTCGTCTCGGCCGGCGCCGCCATGGACGCTTGGCTCGCGTACACGGCCGTGCCCGAGCCAAACTCGTTCTCGACCGCCGCCATCGTGATGCTCGTGCTGCTGCTCTGCATCTGCATCATGCTGTCGCTCGCGGTCTGGTACCTCGTGCGCCGCCGCAAGCTTTTGCGCGAGAAGCTGCTGATGGAAGCTGGCGCCGACGGCGGACCGGGCGGCGCGCTCGACGCGTTGCTGTCGGAGCCGACGGCCGCGCGTCTGCTATCGGAAGAGAGGCTGACGCCCATGGAGGTGTTCTTTGGCGCGCGACCACGCAGTCGCCGCACGCCGGGCGTCAAGGGTGCGCCGGCGGGTGCGATCGTCGCGACGACGCGTGCGGAGATCTCGCTGTCGAACGACCAGCTGTGCCGCAAGTCGAGCATCTTGCGGAAGTTTGTGGCCGAGCCGACTATCGTGACCAAGCGCATCTCGTTTGCGCAGCTCGCGTTCCTGCGGTTGCTGTCCAAGGGCGGCATGGGCGAGGTCTGGCTTGGCCAGTACGAGGCGCGGTACGTGGCCATGAAGTGTCTGCTGCCGACCAAGCGCGAGGACGTGCCGTCGCTCGAGCAGTTCTCCGACGAGATCCGCATGGCGTCGGTGCTCGACCACCCGCGCATCGTCGGGTTTGTCGGCGTCGCGTGGCAGTCGCTGCTGCACCTGTGCGCCATCACGGAGTACATGGAGCGCGGCGATCTCGAGGCGTTGCTGGCGCTGCCCACAGCTTCAAGCGCGCTCACGTGGCAGCGCGAGAAGATTAGCCTCGCCATTGACATTGCCGACGCGCTCGTGTATCTTCACTCGCTCGTGCCTGTGGTCATCCACCGCGACCTCAAGTCGAAGAACGTGCTACTCGACCGGCACTTGCGCGCCAAGCTGAGCGACTTTGGTCTCAGTCGCGAGCGCTCCGTCGAGGACACAATGACTAACGGCGTCGGCACGATCCTCTGGAGCGCGCCCGAGGTGCTCGAGGGCAACCAGTACGACGAGAAGGCCGACATTTTCTCGTTTGGAATTGTGTTGTCGGAGATCGACACGTGTGCGCTGCCCTACGGGTTCACCAAGGACCGCGGCGGAGGCGTCGCGGTTGGCGCGGCCGCTGGTATTGGAATTGGCGCTGCTGCTGGTATCGGTGCTGCTGCTGGTATCGGTGCTGCTGCTGGCATTGGTGCGGCAGCGGCAGCGGCTGCGGCTGCCGGTGTTGGTGGTGGCGGTGGAGGAGCGGGACGCAACAAGATGAAGAGCATGCAGATTGTGCACCTCGTGTCAGAGGGCAAGCTGCTGCCGACGTTCCGCGACGACTGCCCGCCGGCGCTCGTGGCGCTCGCGCAGCGCTGCCTGCGGCTGGACCCGACCGCGCGCCCCACGGCTATGGAAGTCGTGTACGAGCTGCGCGCCACGATCCTGCCCATGCTGCTGCAACAGGCCGACGACGCCGCTATCGCGGCTGCCGCCACCGTCTCGGGCTCGACCGCCATGTCGACCTCGTCGTTGGACCAATAGCCGGCGGTAACCAACCACGCGGAGCCGTCCTCGTCGTCAGCGTCGCCGTGAAGACGGCGCGCGTCTATCTATGAACCAACCCAGCGATTATTAACAGTTGAGAGAGAGGAACAGCGGCGTGTTCATTGCTACGTCGGCCTTTATCGGTTCGCTTAGCGACGCCCCGTCACCTTCAGGTCCGCTAGCTGCCTCTGTAGGGCCTCCACCTCGATCCTGGCGCGCTTGACCTCGCTCGCCGCCGCCTCCACTTGCGCGTTCTTCGCCCGGAGCATCGCGCGCTGCTTCTCTCGCTCCTCTCGCAGCGACTTGTTGGCTTCTTTCGCGGCGCTCAGCTCCTGCTGCACGCCGCGCAGGCGCTTCACGAGCGCCTCGTACCTGCGGTGCCACGATACGGCGGGCCTTCCATCGTCGACTTTGGCGGCCCAGAGCTGGTCGCGCAGCTCGTTGTTGGTGGCATGGGCCACCGCGAGCTTGGACTGGAGGTCCACCACGTGGCTGGCGAGCGCGCTCTTCTCTCGGGTGGCGCGTCGGAGGCGGTGGTGCACCAGTCCGAGCTGCTTCTGCTGCTTCTTCCGGCCGGAAGACGGGGGCGGCACGACCACCGACACGGCCATGGGCGGCGCTACTGCTGCTACTGCTGCTGCTGCTGATGCTGGTGGCTGCTTGGTGGCTAATCGAAGAATGAGACCACGGACGGCAGTGGGGTGGAGGGTGGCAGAGGCTGCTACCGAGAGAGAAGAAGGCGTTGTCCATCAGCAGGGGTGGAGTTCAGTACGGATACGCGTTGAATGGGCAGCGCATCTACCGCGTCAGAAGGACTCGGACGCTTCCAATGCGCTTGACTGCACGTCATGGTCAACGCTGTGGTTGTGAGGTCACGCAGTGCAAGCCGTTGCATCGGACCGGAGGAGCGAGAGATGAAGGCTTGGCACCCACAGTCGCCGTGCTGATCAGTTCATGTCGGTCACTCTTCAAGCGGTTCGAATACTGATTTCGACTGGCAAAAAGTGATCCACATTTGAATATAACCCACTTCGACTCGACATGCCTATCTTATAATCAAACGAGGATATTCTATGGTTTCAACTGATGCAGTATGTGGATGCTCATAGGTAAGCATTTCTACACATATGTAGCTGATTTAACGACGAAATGCCGCGGCAGAGACGTCGCCCTACCGTACGCTCTATTTGCTCTTCCGCCCACTAAATTTACGATGAGGTACTGTAGGGCGCGTCGCACACCCACTGCCTCTCCCGCGAAGGGCCGCGCCCGCTCCAATCCGATTGAGCAACTTTAGCTTCCTCCGCTCTTCCCAAACTCCAAGTGCGCGCCATCCCTCTCATTCCTTCGAAAGGCAAAGAGACGCGCACTATAATTCACTCTGCTCTTCTCGCCGCCCTACCTGACGAAGTAAGGAAGCATCAGGATGGACTACTGGCGACCCGAGGGCGGCTGCTCGCGCTCGCAGCACGCGGATGACCCCGACACGTCCTACTACTACCCGCCGGCCAACATGGGCCCCTTCCTGTCGTCCTCGGTCGAGCAGCGCGCCGCCACCAAGCCCAAGCGGCCGTCCTGCTTCAACCGCACGCTGCCCTTCGTTGGAGGTAGGCTCTGTAATACCCGCACTCTATCTCCACTCTACACGTGCTCTAGACGTTTTAACCCTCGCGGCTTGTATACATTGCTATGCTCCCAGTGCTGATCCTCATCGTGATCATCGTGATCGTCGCCGTCTGCGTCCACAGCGGAGGCAGCAGCAGCAGCGACTCGTCCACGACGGACGCCAGCGCCAACTCTACCTCAAGTTCTAGCGGCAGTTCCAGCGGCGGATCGTCCGCCCTACTCGCTGCTTCCTCCTCCAGCGCTTCCTCTTTGTGCCCGGAGGTGGCGGCCAGCAACCGAACGGTGGTCTTCTGGCAGAGCGAGGTGGCCGGCTGCGACCTGCTGCCGGCGGGCGTCACGCACGTCGTCTGGGGCTTCGCGCTGGTCGCCGACGGCGCCATCGTGCCCTCCTTCCAGGGCGCCGACGCCACGCTTGCCGCCTGCGTCCAGACGCTGCGCGCGTACGTCAGCACGGTCGTTCGACGCCCGCCCTACCTCTCCCTCCACTCATAATTCCATCTAACGCTCCTCCCTCTTTCCCTCATGACACAGGCGCTGCATTCGGTCGATCGGCGGCGTGGGCGGCGCCACCAACAACGCCGACATGTCGGCCGTCGTGGACGCGGACAAGTTCGCGCAGTCGGCCGCGGCGCTGGTGCGCAAGTTCGACTTTGACGGCCTCGACCTGGACGACGAGACGGTCGGCGCCCAGTTCAACATCTCGCGCGTCGTGGACGTGCTGCGCGCCACGCGGTCGGCACTCGACGCGCTCGACACGGACCTGGTGCTCACGTACGACGCCTACTTCTTCGAGGGCCAGCCGTCCTTCTGCGAGAGCGAGGAGCACGCGGCCTACACGCGCTGCTTCCCCGCCGACGTGCTCGCGTACGTGGACTGGGTCAACATCATGTCGTACAACGCCGCGGAGGACGAAAGCGTGGCCGAGGCCCTCTACGCGGCGGCGCTCGCGACTACCTTCGCGGATTGGCAGACGCAGCTCGGCGGTGACTTCTCGCGCGCCACCATCGGCATTTGCGCCGACAGTAACTGCGCATTCGGCCCGGGGCCGAACGCAACGGTCATCCAAGAGTGGGAGCAGTTCGCGCGGCGATCCAGCGGCGACAACGACACGGGAGGCGGCGGAATGATGGTGTACGCGGCGTCGGGCGAGGTCGCCGACGATTTCCCGCTGACACGCAGCGTCATCGCGTAGCGTCCGTTCATTCACTGTGCGTGCTGTTACAGTCCACCAACAAGCGTATTAATAGATGATGAACAATAGAAGCCTCTCCCTTCCAGCGGACCAAGTGCTCTTGGCTCTCTTCACCATCAACAAACAATCCTCAAGCTGCTACTCGATCGATCGATCGATCTTCCGCATCGCTATCAGTCGCCTGGGCCGCCCGTTTGGCGGCTCGACATGGCCGACATGGCCGACATGGCGCTCAGGTGCGTCGAGGACGCGCGGTCCGGGTCAAAGTCGAGCGCCGAGCTGGCCACGGACGGCATGGCGACGGCGCCGACGCTCGCAGCGGCTCGGACACAGCGCGGCTTGCGGTCGAAGTACAGGTCGATGGCGATCGCGAGGATCACGGCGACGCCGAGCGCCACGAGGTGGAACAGCGTGCGGTACTGCTGCTCCTCGACCACCAGCCAGGCCGAGACGAGCTCGCTCGGGACGGACCGACACCAGTCCTCGCTCTGATCGTTGTGCACGAGCTCCAGCGGCACGCATGGGACGGTCAGTGACGGTGTGTGCGGGCACTCATGGCCGTTGACGGTCTGTCGCCCCAGTGCGTCGAGTGTGTAGTGCGTGTGGATCGTGTACAGCTCGATCGGGGCGCTCTGGTGCTCGAAATCGTGCCGCTTGATCGTCGCGCGGGGTATAACGTGCGCGCTACTGATGCTCAAATGGCCGATAGACCATATCGACGCGTCGGAATGGGCCACCGACACGTTCCGCTCGTCCAGCGCGGATGTATCGGCCGCACAGGTGGTCACGGCCGCGAGTTTCGCCGGCAAACACGATGCAGAGCTGGTGCTGGAGCGCAAGGACGTGACCGACGCGTTGGTGCTCGCGTTGAACGTGGAGCAGTCGCTCACACCGCAGCCTGAGAACTCAAAGGCGACTCGAGACAGCGCCAAGTCAGACATGTGCAGTCCGCATCGCACCCAGACGGGGACGAGCAGCGCTCTGCCGTCATCTTGAGCGTCGGTGGCGAGCACATACCCCGCGTCCCACAACAGCGCGAGTCGTAGCAAGCCCGAGAGCTGGTCGAAACTGATCTGGAACGGCCGCAGCCGGCCAACCACCTCCTCGGGCACATCGACCGACTTGCTGAGCTGGAAGTCGAGCCCCGAGCCGCGATCGCGCACTCGATAGTACTGGCACGCCAAGTCGGACGACATGGCGATCGCGTCGCTTGATGTAGACGCCGTCGGCCACAGAGACATGAGGCTCGTGCCGACGTCCTGTGTGGCTGCGTCCGGCACGGAGATATCTGTCGTATCTACCAAGATGTCCGGCAGGACCTTTACCGACTGTGTCGGCGCGACAGTAGTCGACAGCTCAATGCCCTCGCCTGAAGATGCCCCAGACGGATCGGATGCTGGTGTACGAGCCTCCTGGAGTTCTAGCAGCCACTGGCGGAGAAGAGGCGACGGCGTTGGGTAACACCAGTCCTCGCTGTTTGCCGGCGTCGCATCGAGCTGTACGCGCGAGATCGCGGTCGACTTTAGTGATTGGCAGCGAGCGAACGGCATTGCTGCTGCTGCGTGGCCGAGTCGAATGACCGAGTAAGCGGCGGGGTACGTCGTGTCGTCCACGGCCACGGTGACCGTTGATATCCGCGGCTGCAGCTCGTTGAGCGCTCAGCTCCCGTCGAGCTCGCCGTTCGACCAGATGCGCATGTCAATATCATTGCCGCTCGTGGGTTCTACTGTCTCGAGTCGCTGATTGCGAACCACTGCGCATTTCGCGACCGCTTGCAGCCTTCTATCCGTCTCCGAGTCGTCAAACAGACAGCGACTGCTGGACTTTACGGGTCGTGCGTTCAAATGTGACGTGCTAGGTGGGCACGACTCGATACTGCAGCCTGCGCCACTCACATCGCGCTCTGACAGCGTGATGCCCGCCATGGATGCCCCGCAGCGAGTGTAGACATGGGCGAGCTCGCCGCTAGACTGGCGACCACCGGCCGCATCGCTTGTTGACAGAAGCCTCGAGTCCCACAAGAGCGAGCGCTGGACAAGGCCCGGAACGTCTGTGAAGTCGAGCGAGCTGGCGTCCAACAGCGCTAACACTGACGGAGAGAGCTGGGTTGACTCGACGCCGGAGAGCGGGGGCTGCTCTATACCCTGCTGGTGCTGAGCGTAGTAGAAGGCGACGACGTCCGCACTGCCCGGCATCAGCGAGAAGAGACCAGCTCCACCATCAGTGGGAGGAGACGGCATGGCATCCTCCATGGTTGGGAACGCGCGACGGACAGAATAGGGCGACGGAAAGCGGCGTCAAGCGCTTGGAGACATATAAATAGCGGTCGTTTTCATCGATGACATCCTTCAGCGCCTGCCTGCCACTTGATGACGACGCAAATAGCTCAGGACACGGCCACGCGCATGTACAGACTTGCGTCCTCCGTTGGCGCTATGATGAATGGGAGGCGGCTAAATAGTGCTTGGTTTCGTGAAAGGCTGTTGCGCTCTCACTGCATTTAGATCCCCACACGCTGCTCGACAAGCAAACTCGCTTGAGTCGGGCGCAATCGCAACTCGTCTGAAACAATCACTGTCACGCATTACTACTGATTCATGCACACCATTTGCTCTTCTCTACTCTTCGTTTTCAGCTGCAACTATAGCTCGCGCACGCGCTGCTCCAACCGCCGCGCCTCCTCCTCCCGCCCCGGCCGATCTGACTCCGCGCTTGCGCAACCCACCACAGTAGGGCGTGTTGATCTTTCGGCATACTTCGTCTCGGTGCCAGCACTGGCCAGTGTCTCGTTCTTCATGTTGCACCTGACGTGGTTGTCGCTTTCGGTCTTCATTGACTCGTTATGGACGGCTTGCAGGCTGTTAAGGTTGTGGCAGGCGATGTAGTCGTGCGTGTCCTCCTCCGAAGCAGCGATTGACACCAGTACGCCCTTTGCAGCGGTCGTGGTGCTCGGCAAGACACCGCTCGGGCAGAAGACTCTCTCGCGCTCTCTGTCTGCAGCCTGTCCTGGACCTCCGCCTTGGTATCAACAACGACCTCGGCCGGCAGGAGCGCGTTCGCGATGGACTTGGCGGCGCTCGCGATGTGACGGATAGTGCCGTGGATGTAGATCATGACGCAACTCATGATGGTTGGTCTGGGTCTGGTACGCGGGGGGTGTTGAAGCTATAGCGGTCGCTGGTCGCTTTCAGAGCAACGAAGGGTCACTTCACTTGCTTCCAGTATAGTTGAGGTGCGCGTTGTGATTGGTCGATATGGAGCACAAAACGTTTTAAAATCAGTATCACTCATTTTGATCCCGACTCTTTTTCGCACTAAAACAGACAAATGTACTTGAATAAATGATCCAGGATGCCGACCTCATAGCCGAGCTTGGACTCCGACCGGCACGGCAGATTGACAAGCGGTCCAATGGACTCACTATGCTGGCCTAAAAGAGACCGAGGAGTGGCGTTGTTCGGGGAGAAGTCAACACACATACTTCTCCGTTATAGCTTGCGACCCGTACAATGGCGCCCGCTTCAAACGAATGCGAATCGATCAGTATAACGAGGCTGACGTTCGTCGCCTTCCCTGGTCGTGAGGAGATCAACGTCAAGTAGTATGGACTGACGTCATTATTTTTTTTATCTCAATGTGACCACTCCACACTACCGAGAGGCGTCCCGACCACAACAGTATCTACTGTATCTAAATGTACCTTACTCAGGATCCACGTGACGGAAATAAAGTTCAAGAGGAAGGACTCTGATGTCAATTCGATTAACTCAGTACTTGAGGTATTGATCAAGTGAGGTCTTCTAATTTGCAGGCTCTCCAAATCAGTACATTTGGTGACAAAAGAACCTAACCAACGTTGAAACTCCTGTTTTCAGCAACTTTTGTCCTCACCACCTTGCTCAACGCCTTCAGCGTACTGCACAAGTAGTTCCCAAAATAGGCATGCTAAGTAGACAGCAGTTCTTTCGAACTGTACCCTGACACCCTGTCGCCCAAAATAAAGCCGCCAACAGTTTTCCGATCCCTCCCCAAAGTTTCTTCCAGTGAATGACTGACATCCTTTCGCGCCGTTTCCCAAGCCGTTCCCAGCGTTGGCTCGTCACTGCTGATGTGTTATTGCAGTTGTATCCATTTCCGCCTCTATTTCTGCCAATCAGCGCATCGAAACGTTAAAAACCACTCGAAACGGCAACAACCTCAACCCAAATCCAACGAAAGAGCAACCTCCGCTCTCCGCACTTTCCAAATAGACGGCAACCCGATACATTGCATTGGTGAATGCGATGACGACGACCATGGCCGTGCGTATGCTGGCGGCGACCGGCACTGGCGTCGATACGACGGCTCTGGGCGCGCGCGCGGCGCTGGACGCGGTAGTAGGCGGAGCTGCGCGCTTCCGGCTGGACTTTGCGCACGACGCACGCACCAAGGAGCTGCGCTGGGTGCTCTTCACGTGTACGATTGTCGGTCGAGAAAGTGCGGAACAATGTGTTGTTGTACAACTATTTTGACAAAAGGGTGTTTGAGGGGGACAGCGAGCAAGCGCGGAGCGGTGGGCAAGATCATCTTCACGCTGGAGGCGGGCGGCGAGGCGGCGCACGTGAAGTCGCTGGCCGTGAACCGCGAGTGGCGCGGCCTGGGGCTCGCGCGCGTGCTCTTCCTGGCCTGCCGCGCCACGCTCACGGAGCTGGGCGTGCGCCGGATCGACCTCGAGGCCGAAGAGGACTCCAAGCGGTGCGTTTCCCTTCGTCGTCGCAGGATTATTACTGTAGCGGCGACATCTCACCTTTGACATGCATGATCGCAACAGGCACGGCAAACTCGTGGGACTGTACGAGGACTGGGGCTTCGCGGTCACGCCGGGTGCCAAGGTTCTATTCCTGTACAACGACGCCGAGTGCTTCCGTAAGGTGCATATGTCGCTGCCGCTGCACTCGCAGCCGAGCAGTGAGGACGGCAGCAACGCGTCCATCATCAAACCAGCAACGGGCCAATGGTTCTGCATGCTGACGCTGCGCGCGGCAGACGGTTCGTTTCTGGCGGCGACTGAGGACGGCGAGATTGAGGCGCGATCAGGCAATTCGCGCGAAGGGGTGTGGCAGACACTGCTGGGCGCGTCCAGCGGCGAGGTTTTTCTTCGCAGCGTGCACGGCAAGTTCCTGTGCGTCGAGGAGAGCGGTCATGTGCTGGCCGACCGGCCGCTGAACTCGACGTGGGAAACTTTCCAGGTCGTGCCGCTGCACGACGAGAGCGGCGTTGCGCTGCGCAACTTCCACGGCGGGTACTTGTGCATCGACTCCGAGCAACACGCAGTCGTGTCGACGAGCGAGCCCGTGCCGTGGGACGGCGGCGGCGATCTCATGTCGCTCGTGTGCAATAGGCACGGCGCGCGCCCGCTATTCGCGCGTATTATGCGCAAGTATCAGACTGCAGCGTTCGCCAAGCGAGAGGCCGCCAAGTTTGGCGGCTTTGAACGTGCCGCATGGTCTGTTAGTGATGCGTTCCAGCGCGTGGTCGAGCTCACGGGCGAGACACGAATGGACGAGAGCTGGGTGCTGCGTTACATGCTGGCGTCGGCTGAGGCTGCGCGTGATGAGGGACATCCCGACTGGCTCCAGCTCGCCGTTTTCTTGTAAGTTACCACCCGCGGACTATATTTTTGTGTTGTTCCGAGGGGTTCTAACACTTGCTCTCTTGATGTCTCCCAGACGAGCGCTTGGACTGCTGTTCTTGCTCTGGACGGACGAGGACGATTCCACGCTGCGCAGCATCTCGGCGCGCGAGTGGCTTTCACTCAACTCGACGTGGCTAATGGGCGCGCCTATTCCGGACTCGATCGAGTTCCCCGAGCTGAACGAGCTGAACGCGGATCACGCAAATGGCATTAAGACGATCGCACCATGCCAAGATGCCCTGGATGACGCGCTACAGCTGCCATGGACGCCCGACGAGTACCTGTACCGCGCGCTTGTGCACAACAAGGCGTCGCTGCCGTCAGAGGCATTGGCCATCGTCCGGCTGTGGTCGCTCAAGACGTGGTACCAGAACGACAGCTACTTGAACGTGCTATCGTCACCCGCGAGCATGGACACGAAGGAGTGGCTGGCCTCACTCGGGCGCTTCTCGAGCGTCTCGGACGCCGCAATCCAGCAGGTCCAACCAGAGACACTGCTACCGTACTACTTGGCACTCGCCGACAAGTACCTGCCGCCCGTGCTCCAATGGTGATCGAAGGACGCCGAGATAACCAGGTGTGTGTTGTGTATGTTGATGTGAGTGTGAGTGGCGGCGTGTGATTATTTGATATCCGACCGCTGCGTCTTCGGCGGTCGGCATGTAATATACTTTGAATAGCTGTGCTATTGCTATAGTTGCCTATACTCCGCTAGTGTTGACTAATTCTCTTCGTCCCCGTTCAGTTGGCCAAGAACGCCGCACGCACCAGCGTCAGCGGCGACGACCGACTCGCGGGCGAATGCTGCGGCAACATCGACGAAGGCGAACACTCAGACGAACCTGGCGATGAAGTTATCGATGATGGACAAACGCGACTCGGGTGCTGCGGTGGAGAGGACGGTGTTCGCCGACGCGGTGACGATCGCAGCAGTGACTTCTTTGGTGAGTACTCGAGCGCGACCGACAGCCCGCGCTGACTACCACCGCTGCTTCTGTTTGGCACAAGACCACCGCTGCTTTTGCTCTTGCGTTTCTTGAGGGGCGAGAGCGAGGTCGGACCCGCGAGCGCGCGCGTGAGCTCGAGCTTGAGCTTGATCCGCTTGCCGACGGGCCGCGTCCGACTTCGCGCTTCGATCGCCAGACGCTTCACCTCGTAGTCGACGATCCACTTGACCACCGCGCGCACGTTCTCAGGCGACGGCGACGGGTACGAGCTGAAGCCACCGGCGACGCGCGGAGGCAAGTGAACGCCGCGCGCCTTGATGTCCGTGAGCTGCCGCGCCACGTATTTCCATTGAAAGCGCAGCTCGTCTCGCTCGGCGCGTACGAGCTCCAGCTTGGTCTGCAGACGCGAGAGCAGTTCTCTGTCGCGTTCGAGCTCCTGGGTCGTTCGCAGGGCGTTCTGGTGCTCAACGTTTGCTTGGCTGGCGGTAATAGCGGCGTTCCACTCGTATCGCCACTGCTCGAGCTGCTCATCATGCTGTTGCTGCACACGGGAGGCGGCAAGCAAGACAACACGTCGCTGGATCTTCTCTTCTCGCTGCTCCCAACGTCGAGAATCGCAACCAAACCACGCGTCGTCCTCAAGCGCCATCGTTCGTGCCTCGATAGCTTCCGACAGCCGCGAGCGTAACTCTGCCATTGCAACTTCGTGGCGCTTGGCAATAATGTCGCAGCGTTCTCGCCAGCCGTCTCGATCGCGCCGCAATCGCGAAATCTCGAGCTCAAGCGCGATTTGAGACCGCTCGAGGGCTGTCGCCGTCTCCTGGAGTGCCTCGAACTTGGCTAGTGCGGCTCTCGTGGTCGCTCGCTCTTGCTTGAGCTCGTTTGCGAGCGCCACGTCCAGCGGCCCGCGGCATTGGCGGCACACGCGCGGCAGCAGTAACTCTCTGTCGTTGCTGCGCTTGCGGCATTGAGGTCGTGTCACGGCCTTCCGCGTCGTCGACAGTGAGGAGTTCTGCGGCGACAAGTCGACCATCCAAGTGTATCCATCGTGGTCAGCTGTTGTCACCGCCTCCCGCTCAGGACGGTCATCATCACTGGTTCTTTGCCAAGCGTCGATTGGATCAGGATGCGTCGTTGATCGTCTCTGTCCTGAGGTTCGCGTGGAAGCCATCTCATTGACGAAGGAGATCGCAGGCGCCGCAACCAGAACAACGTCAAGGCATTCACCGCCGTCGGTGTCTTGGATGACCACAAATTCGAAAGTCCCGGACGTCAGCAGCATCGCGTGACGCTCGCGTAGGTGACGGAACATGCGTGACGTTGCCACCTCGACGCGCTTTTTTAACGAAGACGTGGCGATCGGAAGTGTGTCCTTTTGCTGGGAGCAGTGACTGCCAGAGCTGCAGCACCGACGCTGAACATTGGACAGCGACAGTCGACCCGTCACCAGTGGTGGTGCAGCATCCACCGCTGCATCTGCAGCTAACTGGCAAGTCTCTGGCGAATCTATCAGCTCAAAGCGCGCGACAACCACGTTGTGGTCGGCGCCATGTGCCGCAACGTGCTCTTGAAGACAAAACGGGGCGTTTCCGCGGTACGGAACGACTCCGGACACGGATGTTGTAGCCCCAGCAACTCCGCCATCGGTACTATTGGCTTCACTCACCTCGGAGCCGGTGGCCTCGGCAGCCATGGCGAGTAGCTGCCACTCGCGCGCGCAAAGCGACCGCGTGAAGCGATCGAGCGCCTGCTCGGACAGTAGTCGCGGCTCGTCGTCGAGCTGCTGCACGGCCACAATCGAGCCAATGTGACCGATTTGCGCTGTTTCAGGTCCGGTGTCAGCGGTAGAACGCGCGCTCCGTTTCCGTCGTGCTCGTGATCGCTCGGCTGCTCGACCCTGCGCCAGATCCTGTGCATCCGAATCACGAAAAGCGATGGTGAGAGTCATGCCAAGACGCAGGCTGCTTCGCGGTCTGAACCTGCAAGCGCGCTTCGAGGCGCAGCAGGTTGGTCGTCACGACGTCGTGAGTGCTGATGATGACGTTGGTGGAAGAGCGCGGCGAAAGAACGGCTGAAGATGCAGCTTCCTGGTTGCTGTGCTTCCCGTGCGCAGCGGCGGCAAACATCCAGGTCTCGAGGATGCCTTCCACTCCGAAGATCCCTGTTTCAGGGATCATCACGCCGCGCAGTCCATCGAGCCGCTTGAAGAGCCAGCAGGTCGCGCGCTGGCGACCCGCTTCGCTCCCATCTTGGCGTGGCATGCCTCCTGGTGACCTCACTCGTCTCTTGTCGACTGAAGAGCGAGACAGGTGACTCGGTCGTCGCCTTGAGCGAGTGGCGAGGCGTCTATTTTCGTCGGGAAAACATACACGCACGCTGGTTTCGCTAATTTGTTGACACGCGTGGCTGACGCGGCGGCCGTCAACCCAGCGACGTGCGTCGGTCGAGCTTCCACATGGCGTGGAACTTGTCGCCTGTCTGCCCTTTTGTTGGGCACTCGGTGCTGCCATGCTGCGTGCTGCTCTTTGGTTGCTGCAGTCTCTGCTGCCGCCGCTTGCTGTTCAGTACTCTCGGCGAGTCTCTGGCGGCTGCGGAGCCTGGCGGCGGCGCGATTTGAGCAAACAGACGCACTGGCGCGTCCGATAACGACGCATCAGTGTCGCCATGACGATCCATGAGTCCCAACGCGACCATTGACGTCACGTTTGTGTCGCGACCACCGGTGGAAGTCAGCAAGCGCGAGGCCCACGAAGCGCTGGCGTTGCGTGAGAACGAGCCGCCGAGAGCAGATGACGACGCAGGGTGACTCGTTGTGGGCGGACGCGAAGACGAGTCTTTCTCCCATGTCGCCATTGATATCGATAGCGGTGCGTTGCGGAAAACTGTCGGGGCCGTGATCGGTGCCGTCATGACTGATTCCTGTGATGAACAAGTCGCAGACAGCGCGGGCAACACGGAAGCAGCGGGAGACGCACAGCGTATCGGTGCGCTGATTGCTGCCGCCGTAATGACGCTAGTCGTCGGTGGACGCGCGCGCACCCCTCCTCCTCCTCCTCCTGAGTCAGCAAACATATTCACAAAGGCGCCCGCTCGGCCCGTGTGGCGCTTCTTGTCGTTAATATGCCGCGCGAGCCGTGTTGTAGTCACGGGCTCGATCGTTTCCTGACACTTTGGCGTTGCTGCAGTCGCTACCGCCGCCTTCTTCCCGTCAGTACACGCGCAGCCATCGCCGCTAGCTGAACTGCTTGTGCTCGTCCCAACAAGCTGCCAAGGACGATCAACGTGGTAGAAGTAGCGCTGGCTAGTCGCCGCATCAGCGTTCCAGTGGTAGCGCCCCAGCAACGCGCGGCGAATCTGCGCGATGCTCGCGGGGCGCAGGCGACGCCACCCGCGCTCAGGCAGCTCGAGCACCTGCACGTGCGAGCAGCTGACGTACATCGTGGCCGCTTCCAGCGCTGTCACGTCCTCGTCCGTCGCCGCATTGGGTGACGCACTGAGCGTGGCGATGGTCGCGCCAAAGATCTCTTGCGGGCCGATGGTCGCCACACGTGCGAGCACAGTTCGAGTGGCTGCAGCCGATGATGAAAAAGAAGGTGACGACACTCCAGAAGTGGACCCAACAGGAGCGTTCTGAACGGGCAGCTGCTTGCGCATGAAGACGCCGACTTCGCCGCACTTGACGATCAGCAGAGCGCGCCGATCCCCCTCGTCCTGGAAGAACCGATGCCGTGGCCCGTACGATCGCTCGACCACGTCATGCGCCACGCGGATACACTCTCCGAACGCCTCGTCCAGCGCGTTCTCCATTTCAAATGAGCTCGCCGTCGGGGCGGGCTTCATGAACGACAACCGCGCGAGGAACTCGGCGCGCTCGACCATCAAGTGTTGCACCGACACGCCCGGGATCTCGTGCTGGATGTGCACGAGGTGCTCGCGGTCGAAGGCGATCAGGTCGGCGCTTGTTGGCGCGAACGCAGACGCGGAGCGCCGCAGTTTGGCCACGAGGGACAGCTCTCCGAACGAATCGCCTGCTCGGAGCGTCGCCAGCACCTCGCCGCCCCCTCCGCCGCTCGCGCTGCGCTCGTTGACGATGTTGATTTTGCCGCGCAGGATGAGGAACGCGCGGCTCTCGACGCGTCCCTGGCGCACCAGCGGCCGCTCTTTCGTGGTGCGAACGAACGTCACGACCTGAGCGAGCGTGCGCGCGACCTGCAGGGCCGACACGTGTGCAGGCCGCTCGATCTTGGCGACCAAAGCCGACTGCTCCACGAGCCGCGTGATCAGCGCCACGTCATTTGCAGTCCGTGCGGTTGGAGGAAGAGCGAGCACGCGCCGCGTCTCGGCTCGCACCACTCCGAGCGACGTGACGTTTAACGGGATCGGCAGTGACGAGTCCGAACCGACGATGCGCTCCACGAGAGCTGACAACTCGCCAGCGGAGTCGCCCATGGAGCCGTGGACGAGCTCAGGTTCGTCGCGCAGACGCCGAAGCAGGTCTAAGTAAGCAGATTTACCCTCGAAGAGCTGTTGGTAAGCGGCCTTGAAGTGCTGGATGAAGGTCACGAGGTGGCGCGCCACCCGCGGGTTGGACAGCCGCAGCTTGCGCGCGTTGGCCGCCAGAACCCACTCGTCCGCCAGCGTCGACGCCAGCGCCGCCTCGTCTTCTTCATCCCTGTTGTTGGCATTGATGGCGCCCTTCCCAACTATGTGGCTGTCGTTAGTTGAATTCTCTGACGCCCGAAGCTGCTTGGCCGCCGTGTACAGCGCGCGGGTGATGACGACGCACGCGACGCCGCTGTCAACGACCGACGTCGCGGAAGAAGTGTTCGAGGAAGGACCAACAGCGACGACGCTCGCGACTCTAGGACGGCCGAGCAGCGCCATCTCGCCGAAGCTCTGGAACCGGCACTTGCGCGCAACGACTGTGCCCGACGGTTGGTTTTCGCCACCATTATCACCATCGTCATCACCGTCACCTTCGGTCCGGCTAGGCCGACTAACAGCAGACTCGGTGTCGTCGGCCATGACGACGTCGGCCTCACCCTCCATCACGATGAAGAAGCGGTCGTCGTGCGTGTCGCTCTGCTCGCAGATGCGCGCGCCCGGAAGGAAGCGCGCAAAGGTGCAGCGCTCGAGCACGGAGCGCTTCTGCGGCCAGCTCCACGTCTGAAAGAGTCGCTCGCGGTCCAGCACGCGGTGGAGACGCAGCTCCGCGCGCGCCAGCATGAGCTCGTGCAGCGGCGCCAGGAGCGTTGTGAAGGCATCTTCAGACATGACAAAGCACGCAACCGGCGGTTGATCTTCTTCTGCTTCGCTAGACTGGTCGATAGCATCTCCAGGTACAGCGACGGCGCTGGTGGAGCGTGTAGTTGCGTTCGAGATCAGGGCAAGCTCGCCAAAGTACTCGAAAGGCTCGAGTGCGTCCACTTGCGTCTCCATGTCGACGTCGGCCTGCGAGCGACACATCCCCGCCATCAGGAGCCGCGTGGTGGCTCCGTTGCTGGCCGTCACGTTGCGTCGCTTGGTGAGCAGCACGCGCCCGCGCTCAAGGAAGAAGAGCTCGCGCGAGCCGGTCTGACCCTGCGCGAAGATGTACTCGCCCGCCGCGAACTCGCGCGCGGTGAGGGCGTTGACAAGTGCATCCTGGGGACACACGCCGGCCCTCACAGCTTGGCTGAGCAACGGCACGCGGCGGACGAGCAATACCGCACGTTCCCGAGTATTCGGGGCGGGATCTGGCGCCTTGGACGAGTCTGCGGTGGTGGAAGACGGGGCCGCAGCAACCGGAGGCACCGAAGACGACGCGTTCATCCTGCTGGAGGCGTTAGTGCGGGCACTAGGGTGCGGACCATCAAGTGACAACGCACTGAGTGTCAATGGGCGTCAGCCGGAGAAGATGCAGAAGCAGCTGAAGCTATTATGGGACAAAGGCGCGAGCTCAGAATAGCGGCAACTGGTCATCGGAGAGTTATACTGGGCGCTTTGGCTGACGTGAAGGGCCGTGTTCGTGTTTGCGCAGCTCACATACTGGTCTGGGCACTCGTCAAGTGGGTCACCACGTTCAAAAGGCATCCGCATTGGCAAACACTGCCACATGAGGGCGCGGACATGAAGTTGTTGCATGCAACAGAACTCGAGTGAGCCAAATCGTTGGTGACTTTTGCTCGTCAGTTTGTCAGTGTGTGACAGCTTAAAGCCGTACGGGGCGGGGCAGACTTCTAGAGTATATTCATGTTCAGATGGACTGATCAATGCTGAGGCGCCGCGTAATACATAATTCGATCAACTCCAGATGCAGATACAAATGCACATGCAAATGAAGAGATACAATGCAATAAATAACCGAGCCGCAGGAGAGACGAACGAGTGCGACGGCTTGGAGGCTGAGCAAACGGTTCAGCTCATCGCGTTACACCCACACGCCTTCCGAGTCATCCTCGTCACCGTTCTCGTCGTCCGTGCCCTCGCGGTCAACCGACGACGGCGAAGCCGAGACCATGTCGGCAAAGCACAGCAGCGAGCACTCGACCAGGTCAAGGCCATGCGAGCGGAGGATGACGGGACAGCGGCGCGTCGCCACGAGTTCCCCCGTGGGTGCGCTGAGCCACTCGACGGCTGAGCGCGAACGAAGGACGCCCTTCTTGGCGTCGTACGAGTAGAAGGCGTCCACCGTCGACAAGGACGAGATCGAGGCCGGCGCAGATGAAGAGGTTGGGGTTGAGGCAGACGACTCGAGCAGGCGAGTCGAAAGGGTCGTCATGATGTACACGGACATGTCGAGCGCCTTTGAGAGCTTCTCGCACACGGCGCTAGCGTCGACAGCGTGATTTTGCTGCTTCAACTGCGGCTGGTGGGCGATGATGACGTCGCGCTTGGCCTCCAAGCGCATCGTGTCGATCACCGTCGGCGCGTCCCACTGACCGACGCGCAAGATCTCTCGGGTGGCGCTGCGAGCGATCTGCTGCCTGGTCGGCGATGACGAGCTGTGCCACGCCTCGGAGGCTTCACACGACGTCACGGCGGAGGTGATGCGCCCAACAATGGCAGTGGTGGTGCTAGTAGCCTCGACGTCGTCGTCATCAACTTCGTCTTGCTCGGTCGACAGACTGGTAAGCGAGATCCGCGAGCAGCACGAGCTGCGCGACGTCAGGGACGCTGATGCAGACGTGGACGACGTCGCCACGGTCTCGCACTGGCTCAGGCGGAGCGAGTCGATCCTCTCGCACACGCTCGCACACGTGGTTGTCGTTGCTCTTGGCCTCGACTTGCTTAATTGAGTCGGAGAGCGGTATCTCTATTGCCGACGCGATCGCCGACGTCCACTGGCGGTACTCGCGCTCACTGGACGCGCGTAGCCGCAGCTTCTTCTTGTTGCTCATGGCCTTGATGCCGTTTTGCGGGTGCCAAGCGCCAGCGTAAAGACGTGGCGGCGGCAGTCGCGCGCCGACGGCGGGAGCAGACGGACGGAATGGTCGCAGTCGTCGAGCGCGACGACGACGCGGCCGCCCATAACCAGTGCGCGGTCCACGACCAACGCCGGGATGGCCTTGCGCTCGTTGTCGCTCGGACTGGCGCATATGACGATGGACACGGCCGCGGCGCACATGAAGTTGGTTGAATCAGTAGAGAGAGAGCAGTCGTGAGTTGCTGTCCATTCGTCCAATGGCTGGTAGCCGGTGCAAGACATCAAATGAAGAACGAGAACGTACCAGACGAGGTGGAAGGATTGCGCCTGGAGCACGCCGCTCATAGTGGTGGTGACGCTCTGGGAGGCTATCATGTCGGTCGGTAGGCTGGTTGCTTGTTGTGGGGGCGAGCCGAACGAGCGGGGGAGAGCGCGGGGCGGAGATCGAGTGAGAGATCGACCTGTGGGGTTGCTGACGCTTTGGAGAATGCGCGAGGTCGGAGGGGAGGCAAAGCGGCGGGCGGGTGGGCTGGATATTTGTTTTGGCGGGAACCGTGTCTTGTTTGAATAAGAAGGCGGAATTACGGTCGAAAACGAGGTTTTACTTCGCGAACCCTAACCTAATGGATAATTATCGACCCTTTCCCGTATTTCGTCTGGACGGGCGGCGGTGATTCACTGCTCTCAGCTTCCAAAAGTGCTAAACCCCATAGAGGAGACCTCGAGCTTGACGGTATGTGGGAAGTGGATCGTAGCAGCGCCGATCTATATGAGCGAACGCTTAACAAGCTTGCAGCGCCCGCTCTGCTCTCCTGGTTCTCTCGTGCTTGTCGGTGCATGCATCCCGTTCCTACGATGCGTGTTGACGTTGTAACAGGTTGTTGGCCTAAAACACGCGCTGCGCCGGCCTCGTCTACCGTACAGTACAACAATGCGGAACGACCCGATCCAGCCTGGTGGGCCAGTGGGTTGTTTCGAACAGCGAAATGAACATCACGTTAAGCTCGAGTGATCAAATCAACGCATCCCTGTGACCGCACATGGTTGCAAAAACGGACGGCAACAGAAAACTGCGATCTGGCATACTTGACTGTATCGTATTGCTATCACCAGTACTCTGGCGTAGACATCTTCAATGTTGTGGTGATGGCGAGTTAATACTACAGTACACGTGAACTTCGCCACCACCTGCTCGATTCGTGTGTGCAGTAAAACCGCGGGGCGTAGTGCCAAAGGAATAAGAAGACCGGCACGAAAGGTACAGTATCACCGCCATTGTTCGGGCTCACCACATGCTCGTCATCACCGAGCTATGCGGTGGAGTGGAGGGAACTTTTCCCTTCAACGATCCAACCCCGTCGAGGTTTCAGCGAAGATTGTACCGACCTACGCTCGAGCTCAAGCGCAGCGATACAGTAACAGATTCAATGGTAGCGACAACATGATCGGTCGGCCCCCACGAGTCGGGGCCAGGACACCCGCTATTGACGTGCGAGTCGCGAGTGCCGCCGAGGACGCAAGAGGTGGGAACGCTTCTCGGCCCAGTCAAGTGATTCAGGACGAATGCGTAACAGACGGATGGAGACATCGCTCCGTTTTCAATTTGTCGTTCACATCGGCAGGCATTGACGACGCTTGCACGTCGGCCGAGGGGTGTATGTATCAACATATCTATATATCTACAGCTAATTCGAAAAGTTTGCATCCCCCCCGCACAAAATCACAAATTTGCTTCCTAGATACACAAAATGGATCGTTTGTACCTGCCAATCGCGCCAATAGCAGCACAAATCCACCCTTTTTACGTGTTTGTCTTGGTGGATCCAAATTCAAACCCATTTTGGCGCCATTTTTGTCAAATCAAAATTTTCGAAGATAAAAGTTTGCCTCCCCTACGGCTATACTTGGATTTTGTATACTTCACGACTGCTGCATTAGCATCCAGTGTGACCGCCATTCTTATCGATCACAGTAGCGAGACGCGCAGGCATCGACTCGACGCAGCGCTTGATCATGCTGCTGTCCATGTTGAGCCAGATCTGCTTGAGCTTCACCTTGA
>JAADXW010000371.1:0-24120 GCA_023337975.1 Phytopythium ostracodes
AGCTTTCTAGCGCTCCTATTGGCTGAGAATCACGCGAAAATCACGACCTCATATACTTTTGGCCAGGACTGTACTCGACATGTTAGAACGTAGGATATCCAGCACATACTTTATTCAAGGGATTCACCTCCAACTCAATACGTTACCAACATTTAACCGATGTGATTGCACGACCCTCCCCCTCAACCCCCATCACTTCACCTTTCCTTTCGGATACATTCACAGTCAATACTTACCCGCGGCCGCCATGAGCGCGGCGCCGGCAGCAGGGGCAGCGCGGCCCCCACGGTGGACGCGTAACGCCGAGCTGCTGGTCTACGTGGTGCCCGTGGGTGGCACGCCGCCGGACGTGTTCGCGGCGTACGTGCGGCTGCTGCGCGCGCACTGCGAGCTGCCGATCGCGAGCCTCACGCGGCCGAGCGCGTATGCGGCCGAGCTGTCTCCGTTCCGCAGCTTCTCGTGGCGCGGGCCGGGCGCACTGCGCTTCCGCTTCGTGTCCACGGCCGAGCAGCTGGAGAACGTGGACGGTGAGGACGCGCACGCTTTCAACCGGCCGCTGGGCGTGCTGGGCGTCTGCCACTGCCCGGCGACGCCCAGCCTGCGCGCGGCGTTCGACCAGTTCGCGCAGTCGGTGCGCCACTTCCCGGGCATACTCGTGCAGAAGTGCTTCGCCTTCGAGTCGCGCTTTGACCGCGCGACCGTGGACGAGTGCGGCGCCGTCGCCGACCTCGTCCTGTTCCCCGCGCACCACGACCTCGACGACGGCGAGTCCACCGTCAGCGTCCACCTCAAGGTCGTCATGGACACGCTGGCCGTCACCATCCTCCTGTCGCTCGAGGGCGCCATCCGGGGCGCCATGAGGCAGCAGCAGCAGCAGTCGCTCGCGGGGCTCGCCATGGGGTCGTCGGCGGCGATCGACTCCGCCAGCGTCAGCAGCTTCCTGCTGGACACGAACGTCGAACCCGCGCAGTCGCAGGTCCAGCACACCAACTCGATGCCGCTGATCGCAGTGCAGTCGTCGTCCTCCACCAACATCGGCCCGTCGCTCTCGTCATCGTCGCTCGTGGGCTCCGCTGCGCCATCCAGCGACGCGCGCGGTCGGAAGCGGCAGATTGCCCGCCAGCGGAAGCTCTTCGGCGACTACTCGGTCATGGTCGGCTGCATTCCCGACGCGCTGGAGCACTACCTCGCCGCGATCGACTTGCTGAAGGAAGAGGAGCGGCGAAGCGGAGGCGCCAGCGGCGACGCGCTGTGGCTCGCTGCGGCGCTTGAGGGGTACATCTTCTGCTTGTACTTGGAGGCCAGAGACCGGTTCGTCGTCGAGATCGTCGAGAAGACGTCCGAGGCAGTGGCGCTGTACGCGAGGGCAGGCACGACGGAGCTCGAGTGCTCGCTCATTGAGAAGGTCGGCTGGTACTACGTTGCTGTCGCCACGCAGCTATCCGTACCACCTTCGCCGGCGGCAGCAGCATCATCAGGTGCAGCAGCAACATCGGGGATAGACCGTGTGAACGAGAGTATATGGGTCAAGCGACTGCTGTGGGATGCGCTCGATCGCGGGCTGGCGCTGTTCCCGGAGCTCTCAGTGCAGCGTCAGGTGGAATTCCTCGTCCAAGGGAGCCGCATGCTCGAGCTTCTGGGGCACCGGAGGCGCATGGCGTTCTTCCTGCACGACGCTGTCTCGGTGCTGCTGAGTCGGAGTGTTACTCACTCGACCTCCGTTGGGACGAATCCGTTCTCGCCGGAGTCTTCGCCGCAGCGGCAAAAGGATCTGCAAGCTGCGCTCTTGCTGGAACGAATCGCAGCCGCACGACTCGGAATCCAGAGCGATGGTGGAAGTTGTTCGATGGACAACTCGGCAAGATGGGAAGTCACGACCGTGTATCGTCGCGTCAACGACAAGAAGCGCACGGAGGCGGCAGCAGATCGCAGGAGCATCGTTCCAGACGACTCGTGGCTGATCGTGCGCTTCCACGTGCTTCGCCAGCTTCTCGCGATATCCAAGATGCTCGGCGACGCGCTTCTAGTCGGCAAATACTCGCTCCAGCTGCTCGAGATGCTGTCGTGGTGCGATAGTATTGCGCCGCCGTCAGCTGCTGCTAAAGCCGGCAAGAGCGCGGACACCGCGATAGATCCGCACGGCCGTCTGGGGCAGTCTTCAGTTGCCGAGAGTCTCCAACGCCCTGCTGTTGCCAGTCGAGTTGTGTCCGCCTTACCCGACGGTGCCGGTCTCTACACGAAGAGCAGCGTCTACTTCACGCCGCCGCCGAGTCTTGAGACCAAGACGAAGCGCTACTTCTCCCTCGCTGCTTCTCCATCGTCGACCATGTCGTCAGCGGCGGCGTCGCTGTCGTCGACGATCGCGAACACCCCGCGTATCCTGGCCACGCCACGCCAGCAGCTCTCGGCCGCAGTGAACGCGATATCCACAAAGGCCTCGCCAGCGTTTGTCTCGTTCGCGCACGGCGGCCATTCGCACGGCTTCAACACGAACAGCTCGAGCAATGCCAACATCCCGTTGAGCACGAGCAGCGGGGCTGGCGGCCCTTTCTCGATGGTTTCTCCGGCCGGGTCGGCCGAGCAGCTCGGTGTCGTCGGTCAACTGAACTCCTCGTCGCGAGACCTTCTCTCTGAGCGATCGACCAGCGAAACCGAGTCCAGCAGCACCGAGACGGTCTATGGCAACGGTGGCGTGTCCAAACCGCCTGGTACGAGGCAACAGCAACAGCACGCGTTGTTCGATTTGTCGGCGGTGCGACCCGTGTGGAACCTGCGATCACGAGAAGAGGTGGTCAAGATGGAGAAGAAGCTGCTGTCCGTGCTCGAAGCGGAGTGCGGGTCGCTCCGGCCTCGCGAGCAGGCCAAGCTGTTGACCTTCCTTCGCGTCGATCGCTTCCGCGCGATTCATACAGTGGACGCTCCGCTTTTGAGTCGCGTCCGTGCGCTCGAGCGATATGGCGGCAGCGCTGCCGCTGCAACAGGTGGCGCGGCGACCAAGTCGGACTTCTTCTATTCTCCTTTCGAGAAGCAGCAGCAGCAAAGGAAGAAGAAGGCGGGCGACAACGGCGACGGCGCGGACGAAGACTGGGACGCGCTGCACGAGAGAGCGTTCCCATTGCGCGAGAGGGTTAAACTCCAGGTCGTGGTATCCAACCCGCTGGGCGTCGCTGTGGAAATTCAGCAAATGAGTGCGTGGGTGGCACACGCAAGCGAAGATAGCAACTTTGATGGCGCGGACGACGCGACACCTGGTGGCAGCGATCGGACGCTAGAGCGAAGCAGTGCTAGCGCCAACGATGTGGAGTGCTACCCGTGCTCGCTGACGTTGGCGCCCTACGAAAAGAGCAAGGAAGCCGTGTTGGGCATCCGGCCGCTGTGTACTGGAAGCTTCCGCGTCCTGGGGTGCTTCATCCGAGCGTTGAACGTGCGAACGTCGTTCGTACTGGCCCCTCCCGCGCGCCTGTCGCTCCGAGTGGTGGACGAACTGCCACTAGCTGCGCTGTCGCTGGTAGAGTTCGGCTCGATGGCCGAGTCGGGAACTGAAGTGACGAGCGATCGACAGGGGAACAACGCGCGGGTCACGATGTACTCGAGCGAGACCAAGCACTGCGAGCTCTGCGTGCGCAACATTGGCCAGCGCACTATCAGCAACGTCCGCATCGCCGTCGCGATCCGAAAGCGAGGGCTTGCGCGAAAGACTGCGGTGGTGATGAACAATCTGGCGTCCGGCGGGGAACCTGTGTCGACGACGGTGATTGAGACGGATCGCACTGTGGTTGTATGCGAGTTTGGTCCGACGTGCGACGCGCTGATGCCTCTGACGAGCGGTGAGACTGTCCGGATTCCGTTTGACGTGCGCCTCAAGCAGAACGTGAGCGATCTCGACGAAGCCACCGCCGGCGGTGAAGACGAGCAGCTCGAATGGAGCGTCATTTACGGCAACACGACTGGAGACGTAGATGAATGCGATGCCGTCCCGTCCGAGTTTGTGCGCGAGAGCAAGCTAACGGTCGAGATGGTGGCGCTTCCGTCGCTGGCCATCGCTTCCGTTTGGCTCGCCCCGAGCTGCTCAGAGCGCGTGGTGGGACGTCATGCAGCGAAGGCACGCCGAACCATGGACCACTCGACCTGTTTGGTCGTGATCCAAATCGTGAATCCCACTGAAACGGTCTTCAACTTGCGATTCCGGCGGCGACTTACCTCAGGAGGCAGTGAAGAACTGCTGCCGCTAACGCCAGCGCGGTGTGAAGTTGACATCAGTCGGAAGTCGTCCAAGCGTGTGGCAGTTGAGGTTCCCCGCCTCGATGGGCGCGCGACCACCGGTAGGTCGCTCGCTGCCGTGATCAATGGGCTTGTTGAGCTCGAGTGGCAGACGTACTTCGGGACGAAAGGGCACCTCGTTGTGCGCGACAACATGTGGGCGGGCAGTGCAGGCGACGACGTTCTTGTTGAGCTCTCTCGGCCGCCACTGTCCTTCGACATTGCGGCGAGCAGTAGCTCGACGCTCGCCACGATTTCAAGCAGTGATGGGGGAGATGAGGACTCTGCCAGCGCACCCACTGGCTTTTGTTTCGTTGATGCGCCGCAACTGCGCACAATGGCGCGGTCGAGAGTGCACGTGAAGCTGCTGGAGCTCGTGCCAATCGTGGTGAATATTCAGAGAGGAGCGGATAGCTTGGACGCTGCGAAGAGCGCGGAGATTGCAGTTCGAGTTTCGCGCGACAGCGATGTGTTCGATGGCGACGCGCTGAACGAGCACGTGTACGCTGTCGGGATGGTGGAGAAGCGGATCGAGTGGGAAGGCGGCTCGACGCAGAGCCAGCACGAGATGCAGTTCGTGTTCCTGTCTGAGGGCGTGTTCGTCGTGACCGTCTACGGCCAGGTCAAGCGAGATGGAGACGACGACCTCCACCACTGCCAGGTTTGGTGCCACCGCCCCTTGTACGTCTACGTCAGCTCGTAGACGATCAATGGCATGTGAAGGCTGGGCATCCAAGAGGCCGCTGCACTCAGCAGAAGGCTACTGGGCATGCCATCTGATGCGGCGTTATTTATATCGCGGCATTCTCTTTGGGGAGCACGCGGAATGGGAAGCCGCGCAAATATATCGCGACGGTCTGTGGGAGGGCAAGACGACGGCCGGGCTGATCGCTCAGACGCAACTTGGGGCCGCACAGCGGTGGGTTACCGCATTTAAAGGCGAGTCTCTCGAACTCAAAGCATGGCGAGCGAGTGTTTCCTCATGCGCAAGCTGCTATGGGACGAGCTCAAGCTGCGAGTTCGTCCGTCGGAGGAGGAGGAGCTGCGAGTCACCATCGGCAGCTACCTGATCGCTGAGAACGAGGTGTGTGTAGCTACATCGTTGATACTGTCGGAGGCTGCTCGCTTGGCTAACAGTGTTGATGTTGGCAGGAGCTGTGCAATGAACTGTCCACGCTCGTGGACATCCTGACGGAGTTTCAGCAGCAAAACGACAACATTCGCGTACGTCCGCGCCTCATTCCCCCATCTTGGCTGTCTTGAACTCATCGTTCGTATTGGCACAACGCTGTCGTGTGCTGGTTCTCGGGAACAGGACGCGCTTATAAAGCGACAGCCTATGCCGGAACCCCCGGGCCGTCCGCTGCTGCTCGAGAAGCTCAAGCTGCTGGCCTCCGACCTGCAGTTCCAGTCCCCGCGCCTCCCACTTCACACTCCGAAGGAGATAGAGATCCTCGAGTACGTCATGTCTGCCAGCGAGGAAGGATGTGCAACCAGCAGAAGCGACGACTCGTTCGATCAAGGCGGCTCAAGCCGATCCCTCCGGACCCCGCGCATGGCGGACCTCCAACTCTCGTCGACTGACTGTCTAAGCGCCGCAGTCGTTCCGATACGACCGGGCACCAGTGGAGGGGGGAGACGACCGCTAACCTCGGGCTCGCAGCGCCCGGCGTCTCGCGGCTCAACCATCTCGGCATCCTCCGTGTCGACACTGCTGGAGTCGCCCGAGGTATGTCACCAGCCCTTGCTTGGACTGTAGTGTCTTCGATGTCATTTACTGATCCTTACGCGTCTGGTGATGCCTCTGTGAACTATGACAGCTCCACCAGCAGCTGACTGTCGAACGGATCGACTCCGTCAAGGACGACCTGCAAGAGGCGCTGCTGGAGGAGCGGCAACAGCTCCTGGAGGACATCGAGTTCATTCAGGTAAGGAGGATGCGACAAAACTACGTGATATCGTGTGTGATGTGTAAGCTGATACTGGCTGGAACAGGGCTGTCTGGAAATGGAGAAGGACCTGATCGATGAGGACCGGAGGACGGTCGCCAAGCCTCCGCCGTCTCTCAGTGAGCTCCACGCGCTCGGCAAGACGCTTGAGAGGTCGCTCGAGGACCAGGTGCGAGCTGCTGCTGCTTGTGGAGTTGCACCTCGTGTATCAAACCTTACATATCGCTGCGTGTACTGATTGACTCGGTCGCAGATGGAGCGAGAAAGGGTCGAGACGCTACTTTCGCGACCCGAACAATCATTGGCCGGCGGCGCGTTCCGATGCTCCAGTCGAACGTACGAAACATGGTGGATGCGGATGAACATAGCGCTGAAGTGTGGTTTGCCTAACAACGCGTCTTTCATCAGATTCCGGCCCGAGTCGCCGTCTCCGCCGGTGTCGTCGTCGCTGTGTCTGAGCAAACACGATCTCGGCCTGACGTCGCCCGCATCATTACCTCCAGTGACGACGGCATGTGGCCGCCGCGACTCACGCCCGCGCGTGCTCAAGATCCGCCACGAGATCCAGGAGGCGCGTGACGAGCCGTTCCTCTCTTGACGACGTGATGCTCTTCCATTATTTATGTCGGGAGGAGGAGGCCAGTCGTGTTGACGCCCGGTAACATTTAGGCGTGGGGATGGCACCAATTGCTCGGCGTCCATGAGGTTAGCTGACCGCCTTGAATTGATAGTCAACCCATGAAAAATGCCACGACAGGAGCAGGTCTACTCCTCTGGAAGAGCCGACCAACGTCGGCGTATGGTCATTTGAGGTCTCATTACGCGTGGTGACCAATCTTACGACTCCTGTGATGTTGTTAGTCGTCGGCCATCGAGTGCAACGCGATCTCGGTGAACTCGACGTTGGTCGACGCACTCGGCCGCGCTCGCGGAGACACTGGCGACGGATGAGACACGAGCGTCCCGCCGCTAGCGTTGCTGGGCCCGTTGGCGTCGCTCGTGGAGCCGATCGCAGTGCTGGCGGCGGCGTCAAAGACCGCGTTGATGGCCGCCATGGGCTCCAGTCGCCCGCGGTCGAGCACGCGCTTAAGCACCAGCGGCACGTCTTCAGTGGTCGCCGCCAGCTCCGCCGTGAGCTGGGAGCTCAGTGCTACGAACAGCTGCGGCACCACATCGTCCAGGTCAGTGGCAAGACGAGGTACGAGAGCGAATCGACGAGGGGAACGCACTCACCATGTTGATGCCGGCGACGATGCTCGAGTGCTTGTTGCACTCGGGGTACAGCGCGCCGCTGCGAAGCGCCACGAGGCACTGGAGCGTCGTGTTGATCAGCGCGCAGGCGAAGGGGAAGTGGCGGGTGCTGTGCTGGGACAGCGAGTGCAGGCGGCGCGCGAGCTCCCCGTGGTTCTCGGTCAGGTACAGCATCTGCAGCAGCGCGAGCACGCCCACGCCGCGCAGATCCGTTGCCGGGTCGCTGCCCTGGAAGCCGATCAGCTCCCAGTGACCGCCGATGAGCGACGGTGCCGAAGTGGACGGCACGAGCCGCGCGTAGATGGTCTGGAGCATGCGGCAGAAGACGTCGTTTGCCGGGTAAAAAGCCGTGGCGGCGATGCAAAACACGCGATCGCGCTCGTCGATGGCGCCTGGGAACGTCAGCCGCGGACGCGACAGGCACGAGAAGCACGAGGCTCGCGCTGGGAACTCCTCGGGCACGATACAGTCGCGCTGGTCGAGGAACTCGGGCGCCTCGGCAAAGTAGCCCGCACTCTCCGTGTACGAGATCCGCCACTGCTGCTGTGGAGGCTTCAGCGGCGACGATGACGACGCGACTGCATCGTCCGCACTGCCGTCTGCGTTATTGGCAGCGATGCAGGTCGCCTTCTCGGTCAGCTGGATCTCCTTCCACTCTCCGCCGCCCATATCGTCGTCTTCATCGTCGCAGTCGTCATCGTTGTAGCTGAGCAGCGTCTGCTGGTTCGGCCGGACTCCGAACCGCGCGGCGTCACCTGTCGACATTTCGTCGTGATCGTGACCTTCCTCACCACTAAATTCGCCGTCTTGGTCGTCGCCTTCGTCCTCGTTCTCGGCCTCCATGATCACGTCCGTCAGCGCGTGGGGCTTGCTCAGCAGCCGCCCCATGACTGATAAACGCTCCGCCGGAGGGTTCGCCGCCTTCTTTGCCTTCGGACCCTCGTTGGTCGGCCCAGGAGCACCAGAAGTAGCTCCAGCACCGCTCTTGCCGTGCCCTTCGGCTGTCTCATCCAGGAAGTGAACGCTCTGGTCGCCCAGTCCGCGCTTGTACATGCTGTGCAGCTCTCCGAACGACAGCGTCGTGTCCGTCCCCGTGCTGGCGACGCTGCCGACTTGCTGTTGATGCTCAGCCGCCTCCGCGCGCTCGATCATCTTCCGCTCGTCGTCTGTCGCTCGCTTGAGCTCCTCGAGTAGCTTCGCCTCTTCCTGAGCCTTTCGTGCTGCCATTGATGTCTTCTTTGCCTCAAGTTCTTCGGTGGAGAAATGGGTGACGTCCGAAGAGGCCGCTGTAGTTCCCGCGTCGCTCGTCCCGTCAAAGAAGAATTCATCATCGTCACCAGCATCGTCGGCGCGGTCGTCGGCGTCTTCCTGCCGGCTATGAGGCTGGCATCGCGTGTACCTGGCCGAGAAGGACCCTTCACTATTGATCTGCACGTCGCGCTCAAACTCCTTCTCATCCGGGAACGCCGGGCCCCTCGGCAGCGTGTACTCGTCGGCGTCATCCACCGGCGAAAACGACGAAGACCGTTTCTTGGTGCTCTGATAAGCGATCCCGAAGGCCACGTCGTCGTTCTTCTTCGCTTGTTGCTGCTGTTTAGCGTTCACCGCCTTCTCGTCCACACCGCCAAAGCTCCCGACTGCCTTGTCGCTCGTCGTGGAGCTGTCGAGCTCGCTCTCCACCACGACGGTCGCCATGCGGATCTCGTCGCCAAATCCGACCGAGGCGTCCTCCGCTTTGGTATCAAAGCCAGAGATGTCGGAGCGGACGACAGCCTTGTCAGTGGTTTCCTTCTTTGACGCCCGAGAGATCAGCTGGATGGTGCTGGCGACTGCAGGATCCACCTCCAGCTCGTCGTCGTCGTCGGTTGGGTCACTTGCAGAGACGACTGGCGCAGGTGGCGAAGCAGGTAGTCTTTCGCCACCAACATGAACGCCTTCGCCTTCCTCGTCCGAGTCCGAGTCGTCCGAGTCGCCGTCCACTTCCGGATTCATCGAGCCCGACATTACAACCGCCGCTCTTGCCGGCGCTGGTGGCGGCACGACTGCTCCGTCTTCATCAGCGCCGCCGACTGGGTGGGGCGGCAGTTCCGATTCTTGACCACCATCGACACCGTCGTCATTGACGTCGTCAAGAAGCACAGGTTTGGCTGCTGCATCTTCAGCGTCCAACACCTGATCGATCGCAGTTTCGGAGGGGGTGCCAGTAGCCACAACACAGTCAGAGACTGCATCTGACACGCTGTCCGCTCCAACCTGCTCATCATCTACGCCCATAGCAAGCTCCTCGGTTGCAGGCTTATCTCTAAGCGTCGAGTCCTCCGTACTAGCACCGCTTCCTTCCTCCTCGGGCCCAGAGTCGTCAGCAACACGAGCTTCGGGCGCGGATAGCTCTTCTTTGCCTGCCGATTCAAGCCCGGGTGACTCCTTTTGGAGGTCGGGGATCGCTGTGTCTGCGCTTTGGATGTCGCTGACGTCCTTATCTTCATCAACGGCATGCACAGCGCCCTGATCGGCTGCAGGTGTGCCATCCTCTCTAACTGTAGCTACAGAGAACAACAAGCGACAAGGAAGTGAGTGATTTGCTATGGCGGACACAGCTTTGAGTGATCCAGCTCACCTTCAACTTCGGCAACAGCCTCGCGAAGAGGGGAACTCGAAGGAGAGTCGGCTGAAGCGGTGCTGTCGTGGCCTTCTCCATCGTTGTCGTCGCTATCTACAGAGCCACAACTACAGTGTTAGGTGCCTGTTCATTGCCGCCGTCAGCACAAGTCGCAGCGGCGATAGCTGTACCGGAGAGCCGCGTGACGGTGTCCAACTGGCGCAGGACGTCGTCCGCAGTGAACACGTCCCCTGTGCTCGATGACGTCCCCACATAGGATAGCGATCAGTAGAGCGACCCTGATGAAGGCCATACATGTGCCTTGCTCCGTTCACAAGTATCGCATCAGCACGAACGACTTGCCTTCGTCGCCGAAGTCGCCCGCGTCCGCGGTGTCGTAGTACTCTGGGGAGTCTGCAGTGATGGCGAGCAAAGAACTCGTCAGAGAGATACTGCACTGGAGTCAACGCCCTCTTGCAGCAGCTCGCGACGAACCTGGTCCCGCCTCGGCCTGGACGTCCGTGATGAGCTCTGCTCTCAACCAAGTGAGGGGCAAGTCAGTGCGTCACCTCCATGACCACTCCTCATTGTACAATCTCAGCCGCACCGTCGAGGACGCTGAGGTCCGCCGCCGCCCCTGCAGCTGCTACAGACTCGTCGTCGTCCATGGCGCGGTCACTAGAGGCGCTGGTCGCTTCAGCCGACACCGAAGGCAGCGTCCCTAACACTGATTATAAGGAAGGAAGCAGGTAACCGGCAGCAGCACGAGACGCCTCGCAGCCAGGGAGAAACGGTCTCGGAAGGAAGAGAAAGAAGGGGACGCCATGCCATGGAGCCGCCGCCAAGAATAGCGCCGCCTTCCTGCATTGGAGCGACTTCAACTCGAACCCATACTGAAGTCAAGTGGCGTCCGCTTCAAGTCGTCGCACGTACAATATATACTCGGCAAGGTGCGACCCGTGGACTGCCGTTGCCACTCGCCAAAGTGCGACCGGACCCCATCAAGCGATCGCCGGCAGGCATCACTATCACCTGGACCGACGGCCGCCTCCATGTCGAACACGCGCGTGGTGCTGCGCGAGGTGGGCGTGGTGCTGTCGTGCTTCGCGCGGTTCGCGGGCGTATCGTACTGCCTGCTGCAGATGGCGGACACGATCAAGTGCGTGGGCCCGTCGATGCTGCCGACGCTCAACCGCGACGGCGACATCGTGCTGCTCGACAAGCTCTCGCCGCTCTTCCGCCCGCTGCAGCGCGGCGAGGTCGTGATCGCCAAGTCCGTGTCCAACCCGCGCCACACGGTCTGCAAGCGCATCATCGCGCAGGTGCGTATAATAGCTGTCCTTATCTTCCATCGTGGCGGGATGCGGGGTCGTCGTCGCTGATGGAGACGTATATTCTATCGACGGCTGCAGGAGGGAGACACCGTGTGCGTCCGCCCGCGCTACTCATCGAGCGAGGTGGAGTTCCACAAGGTGGGTCGGCTGACGTCCGCGTACTCGCGACGTCGGAGTGTCATGCGTGGACTGAGCTTACTATACTCGTGTCGTGCTTCTCTCCTGCCGCCGTGGATCGTAGATCCCGAAGGGTCACGTGTGGCTGGAGGGCGACAACAAGCACGATTCGCACGACTCGCGCTACTACGGGCCCGTCCCGCTCGCGCTGGTCCAGGGCCGCGTCGTGATGCGGGTGCGTGACCATGGGCCTCAACCGACGACGCCGATACTAGTCCGGTGGTGGAACCACCGTGGTGCTGACGGATGGCGGTTGTCTCTGCTGCTTTCCACAGATTTGGCCGGTCAACCAGTTCAAGTGGATGGAGAAGGAGTTCGGGACGCAGGCCTTCCGCGAAAGATAAGCCGGCGATGCTCAATAAACCCCTTCTCCAACGCCAAGTGAGCGTCGCGGTCTTGCTGCCGAGTTGGCGGTCGAGGTCCTCAGTGCCGAGCTACTTCAAAGTAGAAATCCTACTAGAACCACGACTACAAGCTCGTCGACAGACGTGACAAGCGCTGCGGCTCCTCGCCACGTGACTTGAGTGACCATTATGCTGCTTAGGGACGCCGACGACCTTCATGGCGGCGCCAGCTCGGCGTCGGGCGGAGACCATCGAGGCGATACCAACGGCGCATGCTTCTCGCACCCATCAACACATTATCTCCCAATCACGTCTTGTTTTCAACTATTCTATCCAATGAAATGATCTGTTTCCGGTATTTAACCAATCCGATCCGCGGTCCCCACTATTTGGCGCCAACCTTCAACGGATCCCGGCAAAAGCGCGCGCCTTTCTCCTTCCTTCAGAGATGGCGCTCCACCTGGCGCGCAACGCGGTGCTGGTGCTCAGCTGGGCGTCCGTGGCCAAGCAGAACGTGTTCGACATCGTCTACGGCATGGGCATGTCCATGAGCCCCACGATACCGGACGGTTCGTTCATCGTCGTCGACCGGCTCTCGCAGCGGTGGCGCGGCTTCCAGCGCGGCGACGTGGTGCTGCTGCGCTCACCGACGCGGCGCAAAGGCGAGACCATCTGTAAGCGCATCCTCGCACTGGTACGGGCAAGTCTTTGCGCGTTTTGCAGTGGTGGTGTGGGCCTCATCTAAAGCAGCATCGTGCCAACTGCAGGAGGGCGACGTGGTGGAGCTCCAGCCGCGCTTTGACGAGTCGCGCCAGGGCAAGGTGACGGTGCCCAAGGGCCACGTGTGGGTCGAAGGCGACAACCCGACGTGCTCGGTGGACTCGCGCCACTTTGGCGCCGTCCCCCTGGCACTGGTGCTCGGTCGTCCAATTTATATTGTACGTGCTGTTTTCCGTTGGGTGTGCGCTGGCCGCTGTTGACCCTACTGCTGCCTCGTGTGCCACGTCGTGCATGTTACAGTTATAGCGAGCATCCACACTTGTGCGTCTGTATGATGGCGAAGACCTGGGTGCTGCTGGGTCATGTCGGTGATTGCTGCCGTCGTAGACGTTGTCATTGGCGGCCGCGTCGGCGGATCTGCGCGTGGCGATTGTAGGCTCATTCGTTTGCAAACATGAACTGATTGAACCGTGGAGTTCACTTGCGTATATTGATTGATAGCTTTATTTGCGCCTCTCGCCGCAGTTGGAGCAGAACTTGGCCTGCGGCGGCTGGTAGAGCGTCCCGCAATGCGGACACGTGTCCTGCAGTGTCTTAGAGGCAGTCGATTCCTCCTTCGTTTCGCTCGCTCCTTGCTGACTAGGCTGGTCTCGCGCGGTCTGCAGCCGCTGCTTCTCGGCGTACACCGAGTGGTAGTACTCCATCCGCTCGAGCTCCTCGCGCGCGTCCGCCAGCAGCCGCCGGACGCGGTCGGGGTCCCGCACGCCCGCCTCCGCGCGGAACTTCATCTTGACGTACGCCTTCATCGTCTCGCGCTGCGTCCACTCGGGGCACTTGCGCGCCGAGCGCAGGCACTGAGCGTACAGCCCCAGCACCTGCCGCTTCATCCCCGTCGGCGGTACAGTAGTGATGCGCATTACTCGTTCGGGCATCGAGTCGCTCTCGATTCAGGGGTTCGAGTCCATCTGATTGGTTAATAGTGTTGTGTCTCTATTTCCTCCAACCAGAACCGGTATACGCCTAAAATACCGGTTTTATACCGGTGCAACTTTTAAGTACCGCTTTGACACCAGTTCTATATCGGTGCGTTCCGGTCGTCCAGCTCCCCCCTCCCCTCCGACTGTCGGGCAGCCGAGAGCCTTCCAGCGGGGAAGCAACTCGAGAAGACCACCAGCCCAAGCGCGATGAGCTCCCGCGCGCTTAGCCACGCCCTTCGCGGGGGAATCGGCGCCACCGTCCGACGGCAGGCGCAGCTCACGCGCGGCGGCGGCGGAGGCCACCGCCCACCTGCCCCGCCCTTCGCGCGCATCGCCGAGGCCTCGCAGCCGCTGCACGAGGACGCGGAGCTCGTGTGGAACGACGGCGTCGCCCCCGAGACGCTCATCGACTTTGACGCCCCGCACGTGCCCAAGTACCGCGCGCTTAAGCACCTTGGCGTGGCGCTCGGCGGGCTCGCCACGCTCATGGGCGTCGTCACTCTGTATAACCCCGACTCGCGTCGCCAGGCGGTACGTACGCCTTTGTCTTTGTCGACTTGGTCTTCGATGTGTGTGTTGTGGAGCTGTGGTGCTGATATGACCGTCCGATGCGCAGGCCAAGCGCGGCAACCACCTCCCGGATCTCAAGTGGGAGCTGGGCGAGGCGGACGAGCCCGAGGGCGAGCTGGAGGGATAGATCGGCGAGCGCGCCGCTGTCGTCAGGACACCACGCATCTCTCCGTATCCTATCGCTTGCATGTCAATGAGCCGATGAAGAAAACGATACAATTCACGAACTTGAGAGCAGGCTGCTCTATCGTTAATCGTGTTTAAGGTCGCGCCTGTTGGCGACGCGTTCGGTCTTTGGTTCTGGAGGTCTTATGCTCGTCTGGGCGGCTCCGTTCTTTTCGTGGCAGCCGCCGCAGTGAAAGCGTCGCGCTGCCTCCCTGTTTGCTGTGGTCTGTTACTGGGGAGAAGGCGCTCCTCGCTTCGACATGATCGAGTCGATGATGCCAAAGTCCGCCGCCGTCTCCGGGTCCATGAACAGGTCGCGGTCCATCGCCTGCTCGATGATGTTCAGCGGCTTGCCCGTGTGCTTCGCGTACAGCCCGTTCAGCCTGTGACGGTGCATTGAACCGACGAAAACAGTAGCAAAGGTTAACACGTCGCTGTTACCTACGAGAAGATCGAGGCCATCACATTGAGCACGGCGCGATCTTACCGAGCGCGCAGCTTGATGATCTCCTCCGCTTGGATGGCGATGTCGCTCGCCATTCCCTGCGCGCCACCCGACGGCTGGTGGATCATGATCTGCGCGAGCTTCCAGCGTCAGTTCACTCGCACCCAAAGGTCCTCCTCACATGTTATCGATTGACAGCGCACCCGCGAGTTGGGGAGCGCGAAGCGGCAGCCGGGCTCGCCGCCCGCGAGCAGCAGCGAGCCCATGGACGCAGCCTGGCCCATGCACAGCGTGTTGACCTTGGGCTGGACGTACTGCATCGTGTCGTAGATGGCCATGCCCGAGGTCACGACGCCGCCCGGGCTGTTGATGTACATGAAGATCTCCTTCTCGGGGTTCTCGGCCTCGAGGAAGAGCAGCTGCGCCGTCACGAGCGACGCCATGCCGTCGTTCACCGGCCCGTGCACGAACACGATCCGCTCCTTGAGCAGCCGCGAGTAGATGTCGAACACGCGCTCCCCGCGCGGCGTCTGCTCGAGCACCATGGGCACTAGCGAGCTCATGAGCGTGTGCATCCCGCGCCGAGCCATCTTGCTCCCTGGTGTTGGATGAAGTCAAGCGTAATGATCGCTTCGAAGTGGGAAGGTGAAGTGTGAAATTGAGCTGAAGCTATAACGGATAGAAGTCTGTTATTGGTACAAAACCGGGAGGATGGCGGCGCCAAGAGCTCTCTGTTTGCATGGGCGAGCGTGTCGCGCACCGCTCTGCTCAATGCGTCCTGCTCCTGATCGTAGCAGCTACAGTACGCGTCGCTGCGTCTGTCTACGCGCGAGTGGTGGGTGCCGTCGCCGCGACCTCGTCCAGCGACTGGCAGATGAAACTCGCGAACGTCTGGTCCAGCATGGCCTTCTCCAGCTCCTTCATACGGTCGGGCGCCGCGTCGATCTGTTACGAGAGGTAGTGGAGCCGCACCAATAGATAGAAACTCATGAGACGCTGGGGATCACAATGCCGGCCATGGTGCGAAAGCGACAAGCGTTGCGCCGGACTCACCTGCGCCAGCGCCTGGACGATGGCTGGGTTCCCCAGGTGCTTGCGCACAAAGTCCGAGGTCTTGAGCAGCCCGAGCTGGTCGACCGTCAGCCGCGGCCCGTCGTCCTCGCTCTCCGTCTCCGTCTCCTCGCCGGTTCCGGTCCCGCCCGCGGCCTGCTGGTCGCTCGACGCGGTCGGCGCCGCTCCAGTCTCAGACGCTCCAGTCTCAGACGCTCCAGTCGCTGGAGCTGGAGGCGCTGCACCGCCACTTGCAGCGGTCGCAGCGGCGGCGGCCGACGAGGACGCGCACGGCGTCTCCTTGTGCCTCTTGTAGCACGCGGCGCTGCAGTACGGCAGGCGGCACGTGGGGCACTTGTACTTGGACTCGCTCGTAGCGCACACCTCGCACAGCTTGGCCATTTTCACTGGGGCAGTGTGGATGGGAAGGCAACGGAAACGGGTGCGCACGTATTTCTGCGACTCACGGTACGACCATTTGTCGTCCGTCTCGGTTCGGTTCACCTTATGTTATGTTGCTCGAAGCGGACCGGTTACGATTGGTGCTTGGGGTATCTTTTTTCAATGTTGCGAGCGTAAAGTCGCGCGACTTGAGCCACGTTATGTAGCACGTGCAAAAGTAGGTTGCCACATTTCTAGTCATCAAACTGCGGTGTCTGTCTTCCTGCACCCTGAATCCTCACTACGCCGCCTCCATAGGAGGAATCTGGCTTGCGACACGGCCACGCGCACCCTCTGGCGCCCCTGCGAAGACGCGGCGCTGCTTGGGCGATTTGCCCGCATTTCCCGTTTCTGCGCGCGCTGCAGAGGTCCAGCAGCAGTCCCGTCAAGACCGTCAAGACCCAAAAAAGCAACATGCTCGAGCTCCAGTGCGTCGTCCAGAACTACGCGTGGGGCAAGCGCGGGCTCGAGAGCTCCGTCGCGCAGCTCAAGGTGCGCTGTCGGTCCTTCCCGCTCTCTTCGGCTAGCTAGAACTGACAGGGTGGTCTTCTCATTCTCAGGCCGCGGCGGACGAGTCGTTCCGCGTGGACCCCAGCGCCACGTACGCCGAGCTCTGGTAAGCGGATGCAGCTGTCCCGACGTCAAGTGGGTCTCTGGGTACTGACGGGAGCTGGTTCGCCACTAACAACAGGATGGGAACCCACCCGAACGGGCCGTCGTGTGTGATTCGCGACGGCACGCCCGCCGAACTGCTGAGCGAGTGCGTTCAGGTACGAGGCGGATCAAACGCCAACGATCTCCCGTCTTGCTCGTTGCGTCAATCAGTCTGATGTTTGATTGTGATCCTCGTGCTGGATAAGAAAAACCCGGCGCTCCTCGGAAGCTCTCAGGGCGACCTGCCGTACCTGTTCAAGGTGCTGTCGGTGCAGAAGGCGCTCTCCATCCAGGTAGGCAGCGATTGCCTTAGGTGTCGGCATCACTTCAACGTTGCTCTCCTAGTTTACTCATTGACTGATTGGCGATGCCCCTCAACAGGCGCACCCCGACATTCCCCTCGCACGCGAGCTGCACGCCAACTTCCCGGAGCTGTACAAGGACCCGAACCACAAGCCCGAGATGGCCATCGCCCTGACCCCTTTTGAGGCGCTGTACGTGTTCTTGCACTGTGTGCTACTGTGGCGACGGATCGATCGGTTGACCGCCGCTCTCGTGTTCAATCATGTAGATGCCAGTTCCGGCCGATCGACGAGATCGTCGCGCACCTGCGCTCCGTCCCGGAGCTCGCTGGGCTCGTGGGCGAGCACGCCGTGAGCCAACTGACGGCTGAGCCGACGCAGGCGTCGCTGCGGGAGTTCTTCCGCTGCTTCATCTACTCGGAGAAGGACGCGATCGCTGCCCAGCTGAAGGCTCTGCGCACGCGGCTGGAGGCTCAGCGATCGACCAAGGCGCTATCGAGCCTCGAGTCGCTGGTGCTGCGGCTTCACGACGAGTACCAGGACGACATTGGGTGCTTTTGCCCCTTCATCCTTAACTACGTGACGCTCAAGCCTGGTGAGGCGATCTTCCTCGGTGCGAACGAGCCGCACGCGTATCTGTCGGGCGACTGCGTGGAGTGCATGGCCGGTTCCGACAACGTCGTGCGCGCTGGCCTGACGCCCAAGTTCATCGACAAGGACACGCTGCACAGGATGCTGACGTACCGAACCGGTCGTCCGTCGGTCACTTCCGGCGAGCGTGTGGACGATGTGACGCGGATATACACTCCTCCTGTGCCCGAGTTCGAGGTCGAAGCGATCGAGCTCGGCAAACAGCAGAAGCAAGCGCTCCCAGCTCGCAAGGGCGCGTCGATCCTTCTGGTCGTGTCGGGCGAAGGTTCGGCAAGCAGCGAGCAGCAGCCGACCTTCACGTTGACACGCGGACGCGTGTTCTTCCTTCCCGCGGGCGAGCAGATCACGCTCGAGTCGAGCGCCGCCAGCGAAGGACTAGAGGTGTTCCGCGCGTCCCCTAACGAGAGTGTCGCGAGCTCGTAGGGCTCGAAAGTGAGGGGATGTCTTCCCGAGCGGAGGGCTCGTGTCGATTCTTTGTTTGGGATTGTGCATTTGTTTTTTTCTTCACTACCTTTCGCTCAATGATCGAGGAACAAGGAGAGAGATTCATGGACACGCAACCTGACAGTCGCAGCGACACTAGCAAACAGAACGGAACGGACACTTACGGCACCAGCTACGATCGGTCACGCGGTGGTCTCCCCGCTCTCCATCAGACTCTGCGCCACGGTGCGCATGACCCACTGTACCTCCGTCGTGGGCTTCGCTGACTGCCGCTTCCCAGTCGGAGAAGTTGGCGCCTTCCCTTCCCCAGACGCACTGGTTGAGCCGTTGGGATTGAAGGCGCGGACGCTAACCTGGTCTCCTCGGGGCGAGCGAGGGCTGATCGCCGCCTTGTCCCCTTCGTCTTCGTCCATGAACTCGTCGTTGGCGTACTCGATGATCTCGGCGTCCGAGTCGTCGAAGTCGTCGCTGTACTGCGTGTCGTTGTCCTCGTAAAAGTCCGAGTCGTCGCTGTAGAAGTTCTCCTCGGCCTCGTACTCGTCCATCGACGAGTCGGCGTCGCCGCTCTCGTCGTCCGAGCTCTCGGCCTCCATTTCGAGCTCGCGCAGGATGCCGCTCTCGCTCAGCGACGCCGCCGCGCTCTCAGCGTCTTCGACATCATCGGCGAACTTGGCGGCATCCCCGTTCTCCATCCCAGTCGGTTGCTTATCCAGTGAGAGATCGTCAAACGAGCGACCCAGTGAGCGTGGAATCGACGCACGTCGCCGCCCCCACCGCGAGTCGCTCGCCAGCGTGGCTTCACTGGTGTTCGTACCGAATGCTGATACCGACTCGCCGTTCCCAAACAGTCGACCGTCGCTGCTCCGCCGGTGCGCCTTGAGCTGCGAGCCGTAGTAGATCTGTAGGCTGTCCATGCACTCTTCGCTGTACTCGCTCTGGAAGTTGGGGTTCATGAGCTCCTGCGCCTCGGTGTGAAACCGCGAGTCCACGTCTTCTTCCTCTTCATCGTGGTCGAGCTCGTCATTTGCAGCGCTGGTGGTCGCTGCGACCACTGACGCGTCCTCTCCCCATGCTGCCACCTTGGTCCTCGCGTGATGTGCCACGAATGAGAACTTCATCGCAGGCTTTTGCCGCTGGAACCCGTCTGCCTCGCCGACTTCTCCGACGATGCTCGGCTGCATCGGGTCGACCAAGAGCGGCTCGGGCGTGATACTCCGCCCTGGCGGCCGCAGGTTCAGCTGCGACTCCTCCAGAATGCTCGCTTCCATCAGCTCCAGGTCGTCTTCGTTCGCGTGCAGGACCTGGTCGTCGTCCGTGTTGTGCGGAGTGATTGGCATCCACTGAATCCCCGGTCGCAGATGCTGGTGCTGTTGCGACGCTGTCGGAGACGACGCAGACGCCCACACGGCATTTCCGTTCATACTGACGTGGACGCTGCTGTTGTTTCCAGACGCGGCGCGCAGCCGCCTCCGCTCGCCTGACGATCGCCGCTGGGTGTTCTTCGGGTGGACGCGCCGCTTGATCATCCCCACAGGCCGTCGCGCGATCGGGTTCATCCGCAGAGACCCTCCTGACGCAATGAGTCCTGTCGAAGATGGCGTTCCTGTCGTTAGTCTTCATCCTCTACACAGCGAGACCGTTCACGCCGACACCTAAGCGCACCTTGCATGTGGCTGCGGATGTAAGGCTTGGCCAGGATCTCCTCCATCGACGGCCGCTGATCCGGCGACTTGTTCAGCAGTTGCCGGAGCAGCTCGAGCACCTGCGCGTCGTAATGCGGTGGGATTGGAGCGAACTGCAAGGATAAAACAACGAAAACGTCGCGTCAGTGATGAGAGCGGAGCCAATCATCGCATCCAAGAGACGCACGTCTTGCTGCACAATCTTGAGGATGAGCGTGAGGATGTTGGGCGCGTCGAACGCGTGGCGAAGCGTGACAAGCTCGTAGAGCACGCAGCCGAGCGCCCAGACGTCGCTCGCGTACGAGTACGGCTTGCTCTCGCACACCTCGGGGCTCATGTAGAAGGGCGTGCCGACGACGGTGCGCGCCTGGTCGAGCGTCGAGTCGAGCGTCTTGGCGATGCCGAAGTCACCGAGCTTGACCACGTTCTCCGTTGTCAGGAACACGTTGCTCGTCTTGAGGTCGCGGTGCAGGATGCGCTGCTCGTGCAGGTACTTGATGGCCAGCGCCATCTGCACGAACCAGTCGAGGATTTGCGCAATGTCGAAGTAGTTCTTCGCGTCGGCGCGCTCCCGGATCCTTCCGGCCAGGTCCCCGCCGTCGCAGTAGGCCATGACGATGTGGATCACGTTGCCGGCGACGAAGTTCTCCTTGTACTCAACCACGTTGGGGTGCGTGAGCTTGGCGAGCAGCTCCACCTCTCGGAACGACTGCGCCTTCTCCTTGTCGCTCAGCAGCTCCATCGGGATCTTCTTGACCACGAACCGGTCGCCCGAGCAGCGCTCGCGCACCAGGTGCGCCGACCCGTAGCTGCCGCGGCCGATGCACTTGAGCTCCTCGTACTTGTCCATCGCTCGCGTCTAGCGGCGCATTCAACGCGGCAGGAGGCGCGAGTTCTCGATGATCGGCTTGCGCTGACGTCGCTGGCCCGGAAGTGGCGTTTCCCGCGATTAAAGAGACCGACCGGCCGACACACCGGCGGACGTGTTGATCTTCTCGCGGTTTCTTCTTTTTTCGCCGAGGCGTCGGCCCGATTTATTCTGATGTGATGTGGATATCACGGAAATGTTGCGCGAAGGTTGAAGTACAGGCGGCCGCGACGATGGACAAGATATTACACCGACGGTCATGAGGAGACTGGCATCGATGTGCATCCGTAGGAGGTCTCCTGGGATCTCCGCTGTGTCGTTGCGGGGAATGAACGTCGCCTCGTGTTGCAGCAATCGTCAGACCTGTCCGATACAATGAGAGGCAGCACTTGACACGCAGCCAAGGCGTACAAGATGCCGATTCAATTGTAGGTTGTGTTCCCTTGATTTCCATTATCTCGGTCTCGGGCGCTTGCTATACAGTCGCGTCGGCCCCTTTCGAGCTCTTTCGGAACCAAGGTCTTGCGTAGTAGGGAGGGGAGTGGGGTCCAAGGCGCTGGTTGGTGGGCGGGCGACTTGATGGTGTCCGCCGGAGACGCGATCGTTAATGCCCGCCGTCTCCGTGGCTCGCGCCGCCGTGGCGCGCCGCCGCGTCGTTCTTCTCCTTCTGCGCCACCACGGCGTTCATGCGCGACAGCTACGATGACAGCAACCGCGTGGAGCGGAGGAGGGCGGTTAGACGCCAGAGTCACGCACGCGTGGTAGAAAATCAGCGGCAAGGGCCGAATCAGGAGCCACTCACCTCCTTCTTGTGGTGCAGGCACTCAATGTAGTCCTCGACCTGCTGGGTGCACTGGCCCGACACCTCGGTGCTGCGCTGCTCGCGACGTCCACACACACCAACCAAACACGCGCGTGAGTCTCCTCCATCATCACGTCCGCGGCCGCCGCCAGCAGACCAGAGCCAACAAACAACGCGATGCGACACGGGTGCGCGCACACGTACGCTGCACTCCTCCACGTCCTTCCAGAAGCGGTAGCACCGGCCCTCGCGGCCCTTGAATCCGAAGCCAGACGACATTTTCGCGCGGGAGGAGGCGGCTGATCGATCGATTCTTGTGCGTTCCGTCGGTCTCGATATCGCTCGCGGTCGGAAAAAAGGGGGACGGACTTGTGATTGGGGCCGACGCCGCTCGTTCCAATTCGACAAAAATAAGGCGCAAAATGGGGCAGAAGTGCAAATCAATTATGAATTGAATGGAATGCAACTCCGATATGAATTGATATCGTATCTTGACGGATCGAATACAAGCCTCACTACTCGACGACGGCACGAAATCGCATCCTTCTGTTATTATAGCCCAGAAATCGTATCTAGTCAAACAACAGCTGTCCGGTTAGCGGACCTTCAAGAAGAATGAGCCACGAAATAGAAGTAACAGGGCTCTGACGAAACCCGTATAATAGGAGACACCAAGTTGACATTCCAGTCTCCCTCTCGATCATGTATTAGGATTAACATAAAATCCTTGTAATAACCATGCATCCAAAAAGGAGTATCGTGGCAGCAATCGAGATGATCCGCTTTGAAGTTTGGGCTGAAAGTTTGCACACACGGACATAAATGTGTAAGAAGTGTTTTGGCCAACTTTCATGCCGTGACTCCCCATGGTTGAGCCGTCCGAAAGGAAAATTTCCATTTAATGAAGCATGCGCGGGCTTCCACGCGCGCCGATTTCCAACTATTTGGTGTACCTTCTTTTTGTGCAACCAATGCGGTGTGTGACTGCATACCGACGCCAGTTGGATTTGCCAGGCGCCGCGTGGGCGACGACGATTTGTCCATGCGCTCCAGACACCGTGCGGACATCATTAGGATGGTCCACGCGGGCTCTTTCCTGCCGGCGCGCGACTCTGTGGCGCGGTGGATCGGATGGCCATGAGGGCCCGGCCGACCGCCACCAAGGGAGTCCGCATGATGCATGTGTAGGAGGGAGTCGAGGAGTGGAGTTAGCGCTAACCGATGGTGGAATCTCACTTCGCAATTTACCTACTTGAGCTCAAGTTTGGCACAACCAATCAGCTCCCAGGTACAATCCCCTAAACTTTTTAGTTTTAATATTGAATAAACACAATGACAGTTTTTGTTTATTTATACTGTGTAAATGCATATTATGTAATAGTGAATAACCTCATACTTAATTACTAATATATATGGGGATGGTCGATGCACTCTTGTTCTTGTTCCACTGGTTCCTGTTGTCGGATTTGCCCAACCACCCGCTTGTGGAAGCATTTTTGCGACAAGAACATGAAAAAATGTCTGCATGCTTCCAACCACAACTTGCTCTAATCGAAAACGAAAACGTCAATCTATCGTATGGTGTAAATTTTGCCGCAAACGCACAAATACCGATTTTTTTTTTCGAGTTTTTCGATGCCATTCAAAAACGGCCAAAATTGCAAGGTTAATACAGCTTAAAAGCAGCTTCTTTACCCAATGGGAGTCTACCATGTAAACGGGTGGATTCCAGGCCATTAAATACGTCCAAAGTTGTCCTTTCGAATTGCATTGGGCACTTCGTCATATACCTCGTGTAAGTAAGACATAGAGGTCTGTGTGTGATTGCCCTATTCCATTTGATCCACATCCAAACCGCTCACACCGTGTTTACCACGGAACACCCCATTCGTTCGCGCCTGCAGCATCATCGTGCTCGCTAACACGTTAAATGTATGGATAACCAGCGAGTAGCTGAACAAGCGCATACAACCCCTACTCAGAAGCTCGACCATGGCCCGACGTGTAGCCTACATTCATATCTACACCCTCTCCACTCGACTAGTCGATCCTCTTCACTTAGCCTTCACCATTTTCAACTCTAGCCACGGCGCCGACCATCACCGATGCACTGCGCCTTCCTCGCTAGAGATGGACGTAGCTCGACAACCACAGCGACTCAGAAGCTCGGCCATGACCAGATGTGTAGCCTACATTTATATATACTTCCTCTGTTCGGAAAAAGAATGAAACTTTGTACTCTGTCTCACCTATATTTTGTTCTACTGGTGCAAATTCCACAAAACACGCCTTGATTGTAATGGGGCGCTGTCCACGACAGTCCCCAAAACACGGCACGCACGCTTGCGCTTGGAGGAAGACTTGATTCCCGACTTGGAGGGAAGGAGGAAGAGGAGACTTGAGCCGAACGCGGAAAATTTGCAACTGAATTAAAA